>CAUYUJ010017250.1:202968-242703 GCA_963575745.1 Prorocentrum cordatum | reverse complement strand
AACTATCCCTGTCGCACCCCGATGCCAGTTTTTAGGGCGGGCTGGGCGTTTCGTCTGAGACTCCCTCACCATTTATGACCCTGGAGCTAAAACATGGCAACAGCTTCACAGATGGAGGGCGGGTCGTTTTCAAAATGTGGCTCTCGCCTTAGCGCCGCGCACATTCAGTCCAAACATTTGCAAGAGCTTCACGGATTGAGGATCACCAGCTTTCAAAATGTGGCTCTCGTCTGAGCGCCACGCACATTCGTTCTCAAAGTTTGCAAGAGTTCCACGGATTGAAAGCCGCTCCTTTTCAAAATGTGGCTCTCGCCTCAGCGCCGCTCACATTCGTTCATAGAGTGTGCAAGAGTTTCACGGATTCCCACGACGATCAACGTACCAGACACTGCGTTTCGGAAGGATTCAGGAGCTTTGCGGGTGCAACAATTACGTTGGCTCGCGGCGTTGAGATCCCAAGAATGGCGTTTTGGCACGATACACAATCGTCAAGGCGCAACAGTCAAATTGATCCGTGGCGTTGGAATCCCGAGACCAATGCTTTGGCATGCTTCCGGGTCTTCACACGGATGTCTTCCAACGAGGCTGATCCCTCAATGGAAATGAACCGTTATATGGGCCTATGAAGAGGAAGCTTGGAGGGAGGGCGTATTCCAACATTATTGATGGCTCTTGGGTTTACACGAGTAGGAGGAGGAGGGGGAGGAGGAGGAGGAGGAGGAGGAGGAAGAGGAGGAAGAGGAGGAAAAGGAGGAGGGGGGGCGGGCAGTCTCAGACGGCTCCGAAGGCCGCTAGCCAAAGAGCTCTTCGAGCACTCCTCCGGAGCTGCACAGGGCTTCTTGGGAGGCGGGAAGCTTTCTGAGAGGCCCCGCCGCCTTCTGAGGAGGCTTGCCCTCTCTCGCTTCCCCCCTCGGCGCGCCGCCAAACACCACCAACGCGCCAGGCCAGAGCCACCTAGCACTGGCACAGTGTACACGCCCTCCTGGCCACAAGGAACGCAAGAGAAGGAACAAAGTGCGCCGTCTCTGGCCAGACGAGCGTCGGCAAAGAGTGGATCCCCCGACCGAGGCCTACGGAACCAAAGGGACGGTCCGAGAACCAGAGCCCCAAGGCCAGGCTGTGCACACCCTGCCAGGGACCCAGACCCCCGACGTCATCACTGCTGTCATTACCTCGACCCCCAGAGGTCTCGACTCTTCCCCTGGAGCGGCTCATCCTGGCTCGGCTCTTGACGGTCCCGGGGCCCGGCGAACCCCGGAGGCCGCAGGTGGCGCAACGCCTCCCGCCCTAGGTGTTCGCGACGCGAGGGGGTCTGGGACGGCTTCTTCTCTCGGGAGCGGCAAAGAGGGGGGCGTCAAAGAGGGGGGGGTGCAAATCATGACCGGCGGCATGTGCGCGGCCCAGCGGGGGGGCCAGGGACGCAATGAAATAAGAAGAGGCGCCATGAAATCTGGGGAAATATCATGGCCCGCGCCATGATATCCACCCCCCCTGGTCATCACCCCCCTCTTTTCCGCCCCCGATTCTCCTGGGTCGGCTCTTGACCATCCCGGGGCCCGGCGAAGGCCCCCGGAGGCCCCGCAGATGGCGATCCTTGTCGCGGTTGGAGATGGCCTGGGTCTCGCGACTTCTGTCATAACTTGGGGATCCCATAACCGTTGCGGTGACAGACCGTGCGGTGACCTCGGAACCATAAGAGCGTCACAAGAGAGCTCACCGCACGGTCCGTCACCACACGGTTTTGGGACCCTGGAGGCTCCAGTCGCCCGAGGCACCCTCGGAGAGGGACTCGAGTCCCAAAACCGCACGGGGACCCCGAATCCCCACCGACTCATCACACGGTGGGGTCACCGCACCGCTTGGGGGCCCCCGAAGAACCTCGACCCCAGAGGTCTCGACTCTTTCCCCGGCACCAGCTCCTCCCTCTGCGCCGCTTCTTGGACGGCCCCCCGGGGGCCCTGCGAGGGCCCCCATATGGAGGCCGCTCGCGGCGAGTGAGCTCCCGTCGCGCGATGCACTCGCGATGCGGACGGGGGGGGGGTCTGGGACGGCTGCTCGCGCTGCGTCAGTCCTTGACGACCCGCGGGCCCAGCGAGGGCCCCCGGAGGCCGACAATATTTGGCGGCGCGCACAGGGGGGGTAGAGGGAGGGGGGAAAGCTTCTTAGAAGGCGGATGCCTCTTAGAAGGCGCTGGCCGCCCCTCTAAGAAGCCAGGGGCGCGCCGCTTCTTAGAAGCACCCCAGCAGCTTCTTAGAAGCACGGAAGTGCTTCTTAGAAGTAAAAGCAGCTTCTTAGAAACAAGCCACCTGCTTCTTAGAAGCACGCCAGGAACAATTTCTAAGAAACAACAGCAAGCTTCTTAGAAGGGGCGCCGGCGCCTTCTAAGAAGGGAGGATGCTTCTAAGAAGCCTTCCCCCCTCCCCCTACCCCCTCTGCGCGTGGCTGAAGTATGGTCGGGCAGGACACCCTGCAGACGCGATGCATGGATTTGTGTTGCCGGTCTCTCGCTGCCGACCGCCGCTGTCCACGCGTATAGCATACTCGCATGGATGCTCGCATGAATTCTCGCACGCATCCCGGCCGGCTTCCGCATGCGTGGAGTTTCCCCCCTGCCACGTCTCGCCGGAGCCCTCCTCATTCTTCACGGCGCAAGGGGGCCCTGGGGCCCCCAGGAGCTGTCCTCTGGCCTGGCACGGCGGCGGTGGTGCGGACACCCTCCGCGGACCCGCCCCCCGGGGCACCACGGCGGCGAGGGCGCGCGCGACGCCGCGGCGCCGAGCTCGCCCAGGGGGGGCGGGCACTCCCCGCGCGCGCCGCCCCGCGGGCCCCGGGCCCCCGCGCCGGGCCGCGGGCGACCGAGCTCGTCGCAAGAGGGGGGGCTCGGAAGGCCGAGGCTCAGAGCAACTGCGGCCATGCGATGCGAGGTGGAAAGGAGTTCCGCCCGAACCGTTTCTGTGTGCGCGGGCCTGGGTTCTCACACAGGAGACAGGTCGGCCCCGATCCAAGGCTTCGTGGTGCTGCACATGGACCAGAATGTTTGGGCCAAACCCTGGGGTGTACACTGGGGGGCGTCCATCCTCGACAGGGATGAGTCCGAATAGCCCCCTTGGGTTGTATCCCCAGAGCGCCCCCCCTTGTCTGAGCGACAAAGCTTTTCGGGCGGAACTCGGGGGTTGAGGGAGAAAAATCGCCTGCGGCTCTCAACGTCATTCGCAAAGGCGAGAGCGAGAAACGCGAGGGCTTAGGGACCCTGCCCCAGATCTGGCCGGAGCCTTCGCGTTCCCCCGAAACGCGGGCCGCAACTCATCGATGTGATTTGGATATACCAAGCTTTCGGCCCGCACCGACATACCAATACCCAAAAAACCCTGGGGGGTGGGGCGAGGGTCCTGGCTGTGGGCCTAGAGAGGCCTCCCAGATGGGGTCCGAACAGCTGGGTTCGGAGGATCGCGCCGCACCGCCGACGCATCGCCTATGCATCGGCGCTGCAGCGTCGACACCGCCAATGCATCGGCGACGCGGGCGTGGAGCACATCGGGCCCCACACCGAGCCGCACCGCCGATGCCTCCGCCGTGCGGCGCGCTGCCTCCGACCCTGCTCCGCGCGGCAGCGCGCTGGCTGCAGCGGGCCTCCGGCGAGGCCTGCCCGCCGGCCGCTCTCCCCCCCCATGGGAGTGCGCGCCCTTTGGGGCGCGGCGCCCCGCGCAGTAGCAGAGGGCAGAGGATCCACCCCGATAGTGACCACCCCGGCGCGCGAAGCCCTGCACAGGGTAGGTTTCAATACACCGGATTGTTTAATAGGATGTTAATGCATGGTTCATTTATGAATCAAAATATGCATGAACTCATCGTTGCTTTTAATACTAAATCCCTGCATGTTTAATACGTGATCCGCACGCGGAGCATGTATTAACAACGGCACTGTAGTAAACGAACCCAGGGAAGGAATCGAACAGGGCAGGGCTGTCCAGTAAACGCCCAGGGCCGTTTGGTGAACGAAACAATTGTCGGGTCCGGGTGGCTTTCCTCCCTGGGTGTGCAGTGCGGGCGCGGCGGCAAGAGACCCCCGCAGGAAACCCAACCCTGAGAAACCGCGCGCGAGGTGCACCTGAGGGGAAACCAGGAACACCCTGAACGCAGCGGCTTCTTCAACGGCCGCGAGAAGTCGCCGCGCGGCGTCCCCGCCCCGCGCGCGGCCGCTGCGGGCGGGCGCTCGGCGCGGGGAAGGCCGCCTCCGAGAACCGACGACGGCGGGGACGGCAGCGAGGACGTCGGCGAGGACGAGGGCGAGGGCGAGGACGAGGACAAAAACGAGGACGACGACGACGACGAAGACGACGACGACGGCCAGAGCGACGGCGACGATGACGACGAAGACGCCGAGGACGACGGCAACGACGATAATGATGACGATGAGGGCGACGGCCAAGACGACGACGCCTAAGGCGACGACGGCGACGGCGTCGGCGGCGGCGACGGCGGCGGCGGCAACGACGACGACGACGGTGACGACGGTGACGACGACCAAGGTGACGACGACGGCGACGACGACGACGACCCTTGCCAGACTTCCGAGCCGCGTGTGGCCGTGGCGACGGGAGCCTCTGGGGATGCCCACACAAACTTCAAAACTATGACGACGATGACCACTAAAACAACGACTACCAGGACGACGACGACGACGACGACGACGACGACGACGACGACGACAGTCACGACGGCGATGACGACGGTGACGGCGAGGCAAGCGGCGACAGCGGCAACGACGACGGCGGCGGCCGCGGCCACGACCACCACAATGACAACGACGGAGTCGGCGACGAAGAGCAGAACCAATCCCCAGGATCCCTCCTCGAGGTCAGCCCTAACAGGCTCAGCCGTGGCGATGGAGGCCTCCAGAGACGCCCACGAACCTTCAAAACGACGACGGCGGCGACGGCGAGGACGACGATGACGAGACAGCAACGGCGACGGCGACGGCGACGACGACAGCAACGACGACGGCAACGACGGAACCGACGGCAACGACGCCGCCAGCGACGGCGACGACGACACTGACAAAGACGACGGACGACCGCAGCAAAGACAGCCAAGGCGACGACGCCGAGGGCGCCGGCGAGGACGGCGGCGGCGGCGACGGCGGCGAGGAGCGCTCCTGGGCCAGCTGCACCGCCTCCCGCACGCGCCGGGCCGCCCCCTGGGACAGCTGGCTCGGGGCGGCCTGCGTCTCGGGGGAGGAACCGCGCGCCGCGCGGGGACGGTACCGCAGGAGGGGGCGGCGGACGAGGGACGGCGACGATGGGAAGGCCTCCGGCTGCGCACAGACGACTCCCCAGATAGGCCCCGCTGGCCTCAACACAGGCCCCCCAGCTAGCCTGGGCCAATCTCAACACCCTGGCGCCGCCTCGGGCGGCACCCCTGGGGCGCTCCGCGCCCCGGGGCTTGGGTGTTGAGACCGCCTCAGTCTGTTCGGAGGCCCTGACGATGCCAGCCAGGACTACCTGGGGGGGGGGGCCGTCTGCGCGCAACCCGAGGCCTGACCGGTTGACGAGCTCGGCTTCCAGGGGACACTGGGAGGTCGAGCGGACGCGGGACGCCGAGGGGCATCGTCGACGAGCGGACGCGGGACGTCGGCGAAGGCGCCGACGCCGCACCTGGCTCGTGCGCGGTGCTGGGCCGGGTGCGCTCTTGTGCTCCCCTTGGGGGCACTGCGGCTGGCTCGTGCGCGCTGCTGGGCCGCGCGCGCACCGAGGCGAGGAGCGTCGGCGGACCACCTCGCCGGTCTCGGCCAGGCCCGCCCCGGGCCCCGGCTCGGTGCAGATGTCGTCCTGGCTCGGCCAGTGAGGCATCTTCGGATCTGCGGGTCCGCCGACGTTCCCCGAGCCTACAACACCGACTCACACACAGAAGCAGGAGCCAACCAGCCCTCTGGGCGAAGGTGGTTTGGCGACCTTCCTCTTCCATCTTCCCTCTTCCCCTTCGCAGGGGTCCACCACCGCCCCCTATAAATAAACAACTCCTCCCCCATACGACCGGCAGTCGACCCGGACCCATGCACCCCCCCTTCGAAAAACACTAGAAATTCAACGTTGCCTCTAGACCCGAAGCATGCGCGGGCGCCCCGCGACCACTTTGCACTGGTCTTTGACAGGGACGGCGGGAGTGCTGGCATATTGCCTGCTGTGTACTCTGCCACCCCCCCTCAGCACCCACTTACAAAGAATATTGCAAAGTGCACTTCGCGCGAAAATCTGGATCATGCGCAGACGCCATGCGATCACTTTGCATTGGTGTCTGTCAGGGACGGCGGGGGGGCCGGGCTGTGTGCAACGCCAACACCTCCCAACCATCCCTGACGAAAAACCATGTACAGCGTACGTTGCAGCAAAAAATCTGGATCACGCGCGGGCACCGACCGATCACGTCGCAGTGCTTCTTCGCCAGGGGCGAAGGGGGTGCTGGCATAACTATTTTCCTGCTGCGCACAGGCCCATCATCCCTGCCAAGACACAGCACCAGATATACGCTCTGGCAACGGTCATGCGCGGGAACCCCGCGATCACTCCTAGACAACCGCGCTCCACGACTCGCAAAGTAACTATTCGCAAATGGCCTGGATCCGCCGCGGGGGGTCTAAAATCCATCATATGTCGCCGCGCCGTCTGTTCCGACGCGCGGCCATACGTCTTGGGGAGGGCACCGCGGCCACCAGGGCAAACGCCGCCTCGGACGCAAGTTGCGCCGTGGAGCTTGCCGCGGTGCCGACTTCGTCCACTTGGTCGCGTTCAGAACCGAGGGCGCGGCGACATATCGAGTCGAACACGTGCTTTGTTCGAACGTTGGCGAGTAGGCACTTTTGCGAGTAGTGGAAAGCGCTCGGTGAACTTTGCACTGCTACGGTCGGACCTAGGACATAAGCACATCCGCCAAGAACACCCTTCTAGAACATGCGACCCGCCGCAGGCCAGAACACTCGAGTGTGCCCCCCCCCCCCCCAGGCTGCACAAGAACATCCAACCCGCACGACGACCATCACGGCACCCTCCCCGAACCGACCTCGATCCTAGACCTCGGCCCGACCGTATTCGACAAGGACGACGGGGGTGCCACGGCACGAGATAGGCGCGTCGCGCGGGCGGTGCGCACCCGGCTCGCGTCCGCACTGGCTCTGGCCGACTGGGATCGATGGCGGCCACCGCCCATGCGGAGGCCCGGGTGCTACTTACATCCTTGCACAGAGTGAAGAACGTGTTCAGCGCGTTTCCTTGACCAGTAGCCCAGGTCTGGGGGTGGGAGCACTCCACGGAGAAAAGGCGGCGCTCCGAGAAGATGCCCAGGGTCCAGTCCAGATTCCTGATTCCTCTTAAGCCGAATCTGGATTCCATGAAAGTTTTGTTTCACCCCAACATGATTCAAACGCAGTAGAAACATGTTAGCGCCTCGGCCTGTTCAGCGACACGGGTGGCACTACATATGAGGAATAAAACGCGTCTCAAATGCAACCTCCTTGTTGCACCATGCCGAGCACTCCATGCACCTGGACCCCTTTTCAAAGCAAGGAACAGCAGCACACGGATTCCATGAAAGTTACTGCGTTTTCTTAAAATGCTTGATGGGTGTATCGGCGGCCAGCCCTGGGGGGAACTGAGAAGGCGCGGGCCTTCCCAGAAGGCTCGGAAGTCCCCAGGCCTTCTGAGAAGTGTTCTAAGCCTTCCTCAAGCCCTACCGCCTCCAGAGAGGGCCTTCTCCTTTTCCCTTCGCCCACTCGTTCGCCGCCGAACTTCTGCGGTGGGATGACCGGTGGAAGTGAGCGAGACAGCCGTTCTGTGGGGGGGGAGGGGAAGCTTGATCACTGTTCCCTATTCATATACATCCCCTCCGTCAGGCGGCCGGCGGCCAACCAGGAACCATGCGCCCCCCCCCCCCCTATCATCCCTGTCAACAGCAACACAAAACGCACTCTGCCTCCACCTTTGGAACATGCGCGGCCAATCCGATGCGGCCCCCACACCATCCCTGCCAAAAACAATGTTTAACAACAAAGACTTTTGGACAAAGTCTTGAGTCATGTTCGTGAGGCCCGCGAGCACTTTGTATTGTTTTTGACAGGGACGGCGGGGGTGTCAGCATATTGCCTGCTGTGCGCAAGGCTACTACCCATAACAAAAAGCACTACTAAATGCACCTCCTGGCTAAATCTGGTTTTGCGTGGCCACCCCGCGATCACGGTCAAGTGGTTTTTGACAAGGACGGCGGGGGTGGTGGCGTATGGCCTGCTGTGCGCAGGCCCACCAGACACAATGATGGGCATTGTTGTTCGGCAAGGATGGTGAGGGCCGACATGTTTTCCGATGTGTGCTGTCACGTGCGGAGGCGCACCTGACACACTCTGCGCGTGCCCCGAACGTGGCGCACCTGGCGCGGCTGGAGTATGCGGCACACTTAGCGCACGCGGAGCACCATCTGGCGCACCAGGCGTGCGTGACACGCTCGGACCCCAGGGGTGCCTGGCGCGCGTGGCGCGCCTGGCGCACCTCGCCCCAGCAGCGTCGCGCACAGTTTGTCGGCTTTGGTTCCCAGTAGCTGCCCATCCAAAGATGACCGCTGAACATGCTGAGGCTCGGGTGTTACTTATGTGTTGGGAGAGAAGGTGGGAGTGAGCTAGACGGCTTGCTATCTAGGGGGTGTCTTGACCCCTCCCCCTAACCCCTCCCGTGGGTCTGGAGGGGAAGGGCCGCGAGGGTTCAGAGGGTCTTGTGAGCCTCGCCTACAAGTCAAAAACCAATCAGTTTACTTAGATGTTGGTCCCATTTTGGCCGCCGGGAGGGGAACACATCTATTTAAGGACCCCCCTCTTTTGATCGAAGTCCTCCAAAAATGGCCCCAAGATGGCCCCTAAGCCTCGCAAGGCTCCCAAGAGGGCCCCAAGAGGCTCCCAGGAGGCCCCAAGGGGCTCCAAAGAGGTCCCCAAGAGGCTCCCAAGAGACCCCGACGAGGCCCCAAGAGGCTCCCCGCAGGCATCCAAGACGCTGCATGAGGTCCCCAGCGCCGCCAAGAGGCCCCCCCCCAAGACGCCTCAAGAGGACTCCAAGAAGTTCCCAAGAGACATCCGAAGAGACTCCGAGAGGCGTCCAAGATGCCTCTGGCCTTTCTGCTCGCCCTTCTCGTCCTTCTCCTCCTCCTCCTCATCCTCATCCGCCTCTTCCTCCTCCTCCCTCCTCCCTCCTCCCCCTCCCGCTCTCCCTGCTTCTCCTCCTCCTCCTCCTCCTCCTCCTTCTCCTCTTCCTCCTCCTTCTCCTCCTCCTCCTTCTTCAGCCCTTCATTCCACCTCATGCTCCTCCACATCTCTGATCAGGGCAACACGCTTGGGCATCGTTTCTGGGTAGGCTGGTGGGGTTACTTTTTTGGTCGCAGCCGCAGGCGACAGCGCAAGCGGCGAGTCGTAAGTCCGGGGCGCGGGCCTACTAATTAAAACAGGAGCAAGCTAGAGCCGCGCAACCTGCTGGTAGGGTTACGTGAAGCCTCTAGAATTTCGGAGGCGCACATACATTGCTTGGTTAAACAAAGTAAAACGCCATAAACATAAACTGTTGGCGCTCCACGCGGAGCGCCAAACATGTATGTTTATGGCGTCTGTTCTTCTTCGTCTTATGCCGTGTGCGTCCTTCCAAAGCCATTCCGCCATGCACACTCCCTAAGCTTGCTGTCGCATTCTTGTTCAATGCCCGTACGCTTCGGTTCTGGGAACCGCTTCCGCGCCGCGGGACAGTCAAGAGGCCACCCAGATCAAAAAAGGTGCCCAAGGGAAGAGCTCGAGAGATCCAGGCCAAGCATAAGCAACCAAGCGAAGAAGCGCGGCGTCGGAGGTATGGGTCGCTCGCTGGTGTCATACCTTGGTGCCCCGTGGCCGTTCCACCAGGTCGCGCACGCAGGGTGCTGATACCTGGGAGCCGATAGGTTCCGCCCAACGCGAGCCAAGTGTAGTGGCAAGATGACGATCACTCTGCAGGCACCGCATGTCAAGTGATGACAAGATACCGAGCAATCGCCTTGCACCCCGGCACCTGCCCCCACCCCACCCTTCCATTACCTCCGCCTTCTCAGGATGTCATAACTCACCATCCTGCCGTTGCTGCTGCAGTTCCAGCTGCTGTCACCAGTGCGGCGTGCGGTTGCCGTTCTCCTCGTCGCCAGGGGAATCCACCAAATCGTCGTCATCACCACTATAATCATCCAATTTAAAACTGATTAACTGCGTCATTGTCCCTGGCGCCATCGTCGTCGCCGTCGAATTTGTTCAAACAAACATTGCCATCATCGTCGCCACCATCAGAGTCATTCACAACTAATCATGCAAGCCCTACTCGTTCGTGCTGTGACGACTTGTGCGTCGGTAATGGTACCACGTGGAACGTTCAACCTTGCACGATCGCGGCTTTCCGATCGCGTAGGCTCGGTTGACATCGGCCAGGCCCGAGCAAGGGAAGCGTTCAACCTTGAACGCCCGCGCCAGGGTCGCTTCCGCATCCCCACGACACGAACCTCCCACACCGTCGTCGCCCCACCATTACATCGTTCGGGCACACCCCTGTTCTGTTTTTTTCCCCACAAACTCGTCGGGCACACGCCCTCGCTGCCGTGTGCTGCTGGGTGCTGACCGTGACAAGAAACAAGAAGCGCAGTTGCGCCGCTACCAGCCGTCTTCGTGAAGCCCAGGGCGGATTGCGAGCAGAACCACAAAACAGTCATCGCGCCGCCGTTAGGAACACACCACGAAATAAGGCATGAAGGGGTCTCCCTGGCCACGGCAAGCCCCGGTTTCAACTCGGTGCCACCGACCTACGGTTGGCGTTAAAAAGATAGCTTGCAACGCCGATCTCCGAAAAGCACACTCTTGGCGGCGCGCAGAGGAGGGTAGGGGTAGGGGGGAAGGCTTCTTAGAAGGAGGCTGCTTCTTAGAAGGCGCGGGCCTTACACCTACAGACAGGGCCCGCGCCTTCTAAGAAGCAGCGGTGCTTCTAAGAAGCCCTCCCCCCTCCCCCCACCCCCCTCTGCGCGTGGCCGACACTACCCCTGTGAGGCGATCCCCCTGCGAGGGCCCCTCCTACGCACGCTGTCCCCCTGCCAGGGCTTCTGCGGTGCACGCTGCCCAGAAGGGGGGGGGTGATATAGGAAGGCACCAACTATACACCAACACCGATCCTGGCCAGGATCACCCTGGGCCCAGGATCGGTGTATACGCCCTCCTGCCTTGCGCAAGAAGGCATATACACCGATCCTGGGCCCAGGGTGATCCTGGGCCAGGATCGGTGTTGGTGTATAGTTGGTGCCCTCCGATGATAGGGTATTATTGGCGGGCCAGCGGCGCCGAAGACCAGAGCCCGCCCCCGAGCCGAAGGGGTCCTTGGCTCAGCGCCCTGGCTCGACGGGCTGTCGCTACCGCTTGGCATCGCTCGGACGTCCCCTCCCCGTACACCTTGCTTGGTTTTGCGCGCGCCTCGCGTGCCCCACGAGATGGTCCACGATGCTCCCAGATGGCCCAGACGCTCTGGCGCTGGCCTGGCCAGAAAAAGTGCCCACGCTAGAAGAAGGAAAACGCCATGAACACAAACTTTTGGCGCTCCGCGCGGACTTCTTGGCTCTGCGCCGGACCCCCCTCCCTGGCGCGCGGAGCGCGCCAGGGCCGGCGCCCGAGGCGCCGCCAGGGGGACCCAGCGCGCGGAGCCAGGAAATCCGCGCGGAGCGCCAAAAGTTTGTGTCCATGGCGTTTCTCCTTCCTTGCGCTCTGGCGCCCGCCTGGCCGGAAAGAGTGCCCTCCTCCTCCCCCTCCTCCTCCTCCTCCTCCTCCCCCTCCTCCTCCTCCTCCTCCTCCTCCTCCTCCTCCTCCTCCTCCTCCTCCTCCTCCTCCTCCTCCCGGACCGCCGTCGCCGTGATCACCTCGCCGCCCTGCGCCCCGGCCGTCGCCGGTGCGCTGCGCCCTCGCGTCCGGGCGCGGCTGCGGGGCCTCGCGCAGCGCCGCCACGCACGCCCCGCACACGCTGGACTCGTCCATGCCCTTGGGCAGGAAGGGCGACCGCGCTCCTGGCAGGAGCGGCACGTCAGAGGAAGAGAGCTCGGAGGAGAGCCATGCTTGTTCGCCGCTTCCGGCGTCCATCGAGTAGAGGGTCGACTACAGAATTGCCTGACCCCAAATTGGATTTGTCGGTCGAATCCACGAAAAAAGTATAACGATTGTTCCGTAGAGCTACGAGCATTCTAGTTTTCCCGTAGCTCAAACGAGGAAATCAATTTCGGGGGTAAACCATTTCTGTAGTCGATCCCCTACTCGAATCCAGGAGGGCGGCTTCGGGCCCCGAGGCCCCGAGAGGCCGATGCGCGGCGGGGCGCCAGCCGGGATGGATCCCAGGAGGGCTCCAGGAACGGATCTTGCACGGATCCTGGTCGTGAGGGGCGTCCGAGGAGGGAAACGTATCCATACGGATAACGGGCCGGTCGGGAGAAGTGGGTAGAAGCAGGAAGCAGGAGGGCGGTGGAAGTGGAGTGGGCTTCCGCCTGCCCCCCGAAGAGGAGGGAAGAAGGAAACCACTCTATCCTTGGAGCACGTCCCTCCTCGAAATCAAACTCAAGTTTTTCCCGCGACGTGGCGGCGCCCCAGGACCCCAACATATCAGCGTTTGCGCCGAAACCGGCGACTGCAAACACTAAAATATGACCCCGCGGGCCGCGCTTCGCGCGTCGGTCAACATGAAAAACTTGCGTTCGGTTTCGAGGAGGGTTGTAGGAAGGTGCCTAAATCAGACTGGGATCTGGGAACCCAGAAATACCTAATTTCAACGACCGACGGGTACTCCAGATTTCGTAATAAAAGGGAGGGGGTCTGGACCCTCCAAGACAAGCCATTTTAGACCTCCCCCGTGGGAGAACCCTCTTAAACATCGTCCCCAGACCCCCCAGGCCCTCCAAGATAGCCTGGAAGAGACCCCCCCCCGAAATGAGACCCCCCTACCTTTATTACGAAATCTGGAGTACGGATAATACGCTTCCTGCGGTTCCGCCATTTGGGGCCCTCCTCGAGGGCCCTCGTCGGCTGCGTTCGCCTCGGAGTCCAGAGCGGAGCGCCAGAGAGCGCAGGTATCCGACATCTGCGCCCCCCCATCCAAGCAGGAGCAGGAGGAGGGCTGGCTGACAGGGCCCGAGCTGAGCAGTGTCTTCGCTTCTCGTTTCGTGCTCGTTCTCCCTCGCTCGGTCTTCGCTTCGCCTCTGCTGCAAGACCAAGTCAACACGAGAGCGGCCCACGAAATCGCCAACACACCGTTTAGCCCGGGCCCTGAGATAGCTGGGTTGATGGGCCCGTTTTCCACCACCACCACCACCACCACCACCATATGTTGGAGGGGGAGGGGGTCCTCCTCCTCCTCCTCCTCCTCCTCCTCCTCCTCCTCCTCCTCCTCGTCCTCCTCCTCCTCGTCCTCCCCCTTTCCCCCATCCAACTCATGGTGGTGGTGGTGGTGGAAAACAGGGCCCATCACGGGTCCCCCCTCCAGGAGCATGAGGAGGAGGGCTGGCCGACCGACCGACCGACGCGCGGAGTCCCGGGGCCCCGACGCCCGTCGCCGGGGAGCTCCTCTGGCCAAGGATGAAGTCGGGCGTGTCCCCCTACAGGGGGATTTTGGACGGAAGAAAAACTCCAAACATGCTCAAAAATACTCAAATCTATGGTTGTTAACAAAAATATTATATATATATATATATGTGTATATATGTATATATGTATGTACACATACATCTATGTGTGTATATATATACATTATATAAATATGTATCCCCAGATTATATTTTGATTGTTTTTGAATCTTCTTCCTGTAGAGGGATACGCCCGACTCAAGCCAAAGACCACGGGGGCATAGGGAAGCTGGAAGCAGTGAAAGTTGAAAAGTCAGTGGAAAGTGGAAGTGGCCAGGGCTGGAAAAAAACGGCAGTGGGCGAAGCGAGCCCGAAACAGTAGGGATGCGGTCGCCAGGGCTGAGAAAACTTGAAACTGGACAGGGCTGGAAAGAGTGGAGGGCCTGGCCCCAGTCACTTTTCCCGGCTTCCATGTACGACTCGAGCTCTCGACACCGTCTTTCTGCTGCAGCTCTCGAGCTGGCTATTCATCCGCAGGGGTCCCCGCGGCCCGAAGCTGGGGCCGCAACGCCCGTCGCGGCCTTTACAAACGCCGGAGCAGATAGCAGCCTCATCCTCCCTCATCGCCACCCCCGCGCACGTCGCGCACGTCTCCCAGGGGCGTGCTCTGATGAGGATGCCCTCAGCAAATCTGGCCGTGGCCACAAGGGCACCCCAGCAGGTGCCAAGCAGGTCGCGTTGCGTTTTCGTCTTAGCATCGCAGGCCCGCCATGGCGCAGGTCGCGTGCATCTCTTACTGTGTAAGCGTATGTTCTGCCCAGGCGCCGTGCCGAAAGCTGGCGCACGGCTGCTGGTCGCGCAGTCAAGCACGCAACGAGCGACGCGCACATCACCTCGAGTTGAGCCAGACATCGCAAAGGCGCCCAGCTACTCGCATCAAGGACGGCGCAGCACAGACCCGCAGCACGCAGGCCCCGGGGAGCTGGAAGGGACTGAAGACTTGACCTCCGAGGGTGCGACTTTCTTTGCACCAGACCACTTCGCAAAAAGGAGGGAGAGAGGATGCCTGGGGTGAGGAGAGAGAGAGAGGGAGAGAGAGAGAGAGGGAGAGGAAGAGAGGGAGAGAGAGCGAGAGCGACAGAAAAAGAGAGAGAACAAACAGAGAGAGGTTGAGAGAGAGGGTGAAAAAATGTATAACAATACGTGTACACACACATATATATATGTATATATATATGTTATATACATATATCTAGAGAGAGAGAGAGAGAATGAGCAGCCAGGCATAGGCCGCGATGGCTTTCAGAACAACTGGATCCTGCAGCTATAGGCAGCACGGACGGACGGACCACCGCATCAGGTGAGCCTGTGCAGCCTACGGGGAAGGTTGGAAAAGCACCGTGGCGCTACTCGAGCGCATCCTGCAAAACTCAGATTCCCATGTTCGCCAAGCCGTGGTGTCACGAGCATATTCACACCAGTTCAACGGCGTGGCCGCTATTCCGCGAGAGCGCAGAAAATCACAAATCCCACCAGCCCTCTTGGCGTAGGTGCTTTAGAGAGTTCCCTCTTCCACCCCTCCTTCTTCCCCTTCGGGCAGGGGCTTGCCCCTCCCCCATACCCCCTTCCCCTGGACCTGGACAGAGGGGTTTCGCGAATCGTCGGAGCGTTCAAAACGGCCTCGGCGAGGAAGCCACAATCATTGATTTTACCATGGTTTTGGTTCCATTTTGGCCTCCGGGGGGGGGGAGGGGACGCTAATTGAACACCCCCCCCCTGCGATCGATCTCACCCAAGATGGCCCAAAGATGGCCCCCAAGGTTCCCAAAGGTGCCCCAAGAGGCCCAAGAGGTGGCCAGGAAGCCCCAAGAGGCCCCCAGGATGTCTCCAGGAGGCTCCCAAGAGACCCCCAAGAGGCCCCAAGAGACCCCCCAGAGGCACCCAAGATGCTCCAAGAGGCCTCGGTGAGAATGCCAAATCATTGATTCTACGAAAGTTTTAGCCACATGTTGCCCTCTTGGGGGGGGGCACTGATTAAGATTACTCCATGAGCGCCTGGGAGAGCCCAAGATGACCTCCAAGATGGCTCAAGATATCCCAAGATGTCTCATAATGGCTTCATCTGTGTGCTGCCCATTTCCCTGATCGAGGCAATTCCTCTGGGCATCGTTTCTGGATGGGCCGGTGGGGATTCTTTATTGTCGCAACCGCAGGCGAGAGCGCCAGCGGCGAGTCAGGTCCAAGTGAGCCGCGCAAGAGCCGAATTACCTAACGCCGACGGGCCGGCGACCTCAGGTTGCGCCCTGGCGGACAGGCCGGCGCAGGGGGGTGCAGGCTGCAGCTGACAGAGATCTGATCCAGGGAAGCACGCATGCGAATTGGCTGGTGCGGATTCGCGAAGCGTCAACAATTTCGTCACACCATCTCCTCTTCGGACGGATCGGTCGCATGCCCCTCCGGCGCACATGGTCTTCCGGATTCCACTTCGCTGCTCTGCAAGCCCAGCGGTCGACGGACAGTTGCACAACTCGCAACGCAAACTTCCAGACTCTGCGGCGCCACGCAGAACACCAGTCGTCGACACCGAGCTGGAGAATTTGATCGTCCATGTAATGTGTGACTCGGTTTATCCAGTCCACCCACAGTTCGAGATGTTCGTTCTCCTCGACTTTCTCTGAGAATTTGCACTGATCTCCCATGGCAGGCGGTGACAAAACCGAAGCGGGCGATGCGGGCGGATGTCGATGACGAGCTATAGGCAACAGCCCTGGGCAAGTATGGAAAAAGATGGGAACGATGGCGACGAGGAGCCGATGACGACGACGACGACGACGACGTCGACGACAAAGAGCACGAGCATAGCGACGACGACAACAATAGCGCCAACGACGACGACGATAGCAGCGACGCCGACAACTTCGGCGACGACGACGACGACGACACCCAACGACGACAACGCCAACGGCTTCGGGGACGACGGTGGCGAGGACGAGGACGAGGACGAGGACGACGACGACGGTGACGAGGACGAGGACGAGGACGACGACGAGGACGACGACGACGACGACGACGACAACGACGACGACGACGACTGCAATGGCAGCGACAACGACAAACGACGACAACGACAACGACGGCGACAACGACAACAGCGAGCAGCTCCTCGCCCGCCGCTGAGGCGGCGCTGCAGGCGCGAAGAGCAGAAGGCGGCGATGCCGAGCGCGCCGGTGTCCTGCGCGGGCCGCCGCTGCCAGCCGCCGCCTCCGCCAGCCGCCGCCGCCCCCCGCAGCTGCCGCCGCTGGCCGCTGCCGCTGGCGGGCCGCTGCGGGTCGCCGCTCGCAGCCGCCGCCGCGTCCGCTGCCGCCGCCGCTACCGCTGCCGCGCCGCAGCTGCCGCTCGCCGCCGCCGCCGCCGCTGCCGCTTGCCGCCGCGGTCGGTGCTGCTGTCACTCGCCGCTGCCGCCGCCGCCGCCGCCGCTGCCAGGCGCGAGCCGACGAGCGGAGGCGGGCCCCGGGAGGGGGGCTCCCCCGGCAGGGCCAAACTCGGTCGCCCCGCTCGGCCGGGCCCGCGGGGGGGAGGGGGCGCGCGCGGGCGCGCCTCGTGCTGCTCCACCCGCTCGCGGAACCAGGCGGGCAGGGTGAGGATGCCGGCCTTCGCGCCTGGCGGGGCATGGCACTGCTTGCGTTATGAACAAATTAACGGGCCCTGGGACACACAAATAAATACACACTAAGAAAAATGTTGCCCATATTTCCCCATATGTTCTGGGTTTCGTCTTCCCCCCCACTTCCCATATTTTCCCATATTTTCTGGGGAATCGACAATTAATTGTGTCTGTGTGTTTCTTTTCCTCTTGAACAAAACCCTGGAGGCCTTGCGCGGCAACTTGAGACCCAGGTTACACGTCGGGCCCACGGAGAAATGACATCAGATTACGTCGGATTCACGTCGGACTTACGTCGAAACATCACCGCGCAAACGGCGTCCTATATTTTGTGGGGCGGACGAGCGGACTAGATCACACAACTATGGCCGCCGCGCAAGGCCTCCCCGATGTTCCTGATAGGTCTTGGGGCTGCGCACAGGCGAGGCTGCGCACAGGCGAGATGCAGGCCTAGCCTGGGCTTTCTGCCGGCAGCCCCAGGCCTTGCCAGCGTGGATCTGCCTGGCTGACAGGTCAGATCCGTGACCCTCTGACCACACCACGTCCTTTGATCCGGAATCCAGACCTCGGCACTCGCCTCTGACCGAAGCATAAAACCCTGGGACCCTGACTCTCTGGGAAACCGGCGGTGGTGCCAGTGACAAGAAGAGAAAGTCTCGAGAGGTGCAAAGCGTCGAACGCCAGCGTCCTGGAAGAACTTACAGCCAGTGAATATCTCGTTCCTAGCGTTCACGCACGGAAACCTTCGACTCGGCACTCAAAGGATCAAAAGCCCACCTCGCCGTAGCCATAATCCTTGTAATCGTCGTCGTGTTCGTTCGTCTTCAACCGTCGGCGTCAATGGTCATCGTCATCGTCAGCTGCAGAACTGTATTCGTCGCTGCCGTCGGCGACGTCATGATAAGTAAGAGTGTTGTCGTCCTCGCCGTCGCCATCGCGCGTCTACCAGTGCGCCACAGCATCAAAGCACCCCGCACACGCACATTCCCACCGCTGCGAACGCGCTGCGAGATGCCTGCGACCAGGAAGACGAGAAGCACGCGTGATGCCGTAAACTTCTTCGCGAGGGAGAAGGACGGGAAGCATGAGGTTGATGAGGAGAGCGCGAAGTGGGGGCAAAGAACATCGGCACCACCACCATCGCGAGGAGCCGGGGAGGGCCATCCTGTTCTGCACCGTCCCGCTCGAGAGGTATCCCATTTCCAGCTCGGGGAGGCCTTAAGGACCTCCTCACTGGAGGCGACCCGCTAGTGGTGAGTGGTGGTAAGGCTTCGGGCTGCGCACAAACAGCCTCCCCATTCGGTCTCAGCTGGCCTCAGCCCCCGAGTAGTCCAGGGCGGTCTCAACACCTCAATCGGAGGGGTGGCGCCGCCGGAGGCGGCGCCAGGGCGTTGGCACCGTCCTAGACTACTCGAGGGGCCTGCTGAGGCTAGCCCGCACTACCCGGGGGGGTAGGGGCAGCCTTACCAGTGGGTGGTGTCGCCGTTCCCCCCCATGAGGGCGGCATAGGTGGAGCACGCGGCGCAGCGTGAAGGAGGAGCGAGGGAGCGCGAGCTGCTTTGGGCATGCACCGCCTCCGCGCCCTCACGACTGGGCCCCACGGCGGGTGCCCGCCTGAGAGATCCAAGTCCTCCTCCTCCTCCTCCTCCTCCTCCTCCTCCTCCTCCTCAACCTCCTCCTCCTCATCCTCCTCCTCCTCCTCCTCCTCCTCCTCCTCCTTCTCAAGCCGTGCAACTCGGGACGCCACGCCAAAGGAAGCTGAGGGACTCCCTGACCCCGAAGGGAGGCAACAGTTCTGTCTCTCGAGTCCCCACCCGTGCCCCGCACGGGGAAGTTTGATTAGATCCCTATCAGCGAAAGCCCTCCCCACCTCCCAGGATAGTTAAGGGTCAGACGGTGCCAAAAGAGAGCAAAATTCCATAAGGAACTTTCAGCAGAAGGAAGCCCCACATCCTCGGACAGCGGGTTTGACCGGTCTGAAGAACAAGCATCGGCGACACGGTTGCACATGTCGGGCGGGTAGCACTTGGCGGGGGCAATGCGCCAGTCGCCGGCCTCCACTCGGCCCCCCAGTACCTTGCGCGCCCCCCACCGAGAGCACATCTGCCACCCTTCCTGGAAACGCTCACGGCCTCCTGCAAGGACAGGGGATGGCTGGTGGCATATGGGGCCTCTTTCATGGTGCCCACCCTCCACACACATGCAGTGATCGAGGCGGAGACCCCCGGCTCCTGGAAGCGACAAAAGGTGTTGGAATCCGCGCAGCTTCCCACACGACGGCGCGGTTCTCGGGGCGTTCCATGGCCGCAGGGACGTGCACGCCGCAGCGTGGTACAAGAAGACGCTGGTGTCCCGCACCGAGTAACGCATTTCACGTAGCAACCTGGCGAGTGGGCCTGAAATCAGGCAAGCCCCTTGCCCGGTCCAAAGAACGCAAGGGCCTGGGGGTTGGGGTCAGAGGAATCCAAAGCTAGAAGACGGGCTCTGCTCCACGTCTCACAAGGGGGCCCATCCAAATCCCCGATACCTGACCTTGCGGAATCAAGGCCATCAAACAATCCAAGGATTTGTCTTTGGAGGTCGCACAACATGTCATCGCTGGTTGTGCCCAGGGGGACCACCATCCTGCACAAGTAATTCGCTTGCGCCGCTTCTAATGCGGCCTGAAAGTCGCCCTTTTTCGCATGACACCCGAAAATCAGCGCAGAAAATACATTACCTCCTCGACTGTAGGCTGGGAGATGACCGTGACCGGGGTGGGGATAGCTGCAGCCGCAGGTAAGGGTGAGGGAACCAAAGCGTCATCTCCTCCCACTCTCAGAGTAGGACGCGTTGGCCCCGCATTACTTTCGGCAGGGGGGTGGACGTAATGCTCAGGATGGCCAGCTCTTCGGATTTCTCGGCGCTCCGAAACCATAGCATTCCAGTCTTGCTGCCTAAGCTCAAGGTTCCTGGGGTGAACCCAACTGATCAGCGTCTGCCGACCCGGTCTGGGCCCTCGCGAATAGATCAGGAAGCATGGGAAACATGTGTTGTTCCCACGAACGGACTTGACCCGAAACAACAAGGCCAAGAGCGGATGGGTGCTTACGCGCAAGATGAACTGTAAGTGCCCCACGGTCCCGAACCTCCAGGCAGCACTGTTTTTCGTCGGCGGCGAGGCAGAGTTGGCCGCACCAGCTAGAGAGCTAGACGGGGGCGCCGAACAGCGAATTGGCCAGCGTACAGAAGGGGAGAACGCAGGGCTGCCTGGAATCGAATCGACAAGTCGGATCGGCCATCGACATGAATCGCATCGACTCGGATGAATCGAAACGAGCCCTGAGAACGGGGAAGCAAGGCGGCCACGGAGCGGGGGGGAGAAGGGGCCACACCACCAGGCAACACAGGTAGCCCACGCAGGCAGCAGGGGATCAGCCGCGGCGGGGCTTCGCAAGAGCGTGGGGAGGCGCCGTGGCCTCCGCAGGCTCGAGCCAGCTGATGGCGCCACTGCTCAAGAAGAAACTTAGCTTCCTGTACCCACCCCAAGAAACGTAAACTAACAACTCCTCATCCTCCTCGTCCTCCTCCTCGCCCTCCTCCTCCTCCTCCTCCTCCTCCTCCTCCTCCTCCTCCTCCTCCTCCTCCTCCTCCTCCTCCTCCTCCCCCTCCCCCTCCTCCTCCTCCTCCTCCTCCTCCTCCTCCTCCTCCTCCTCCTCCTCCCCCGCACCCATCCAAAAAAACCTGCGCGTGGCAAAGTTGATGCATCGCTTCCTTTCTCTCGGCCTTTATCTGGCAATTCGAGTCCTCTCTGCCGGGTGTCTCGTCGTCAAGGAAGCCACCCCCCCCATCAGACCTTCGAGCCATCAAGAAAGCATTGGACCAAGCATAATCGTCCACAGTCGTGCTGGACCAACCCTGATCAGCTTCCAGCCAGAAACCCAGAGTGGTGAGACGTGGAAGGGGGGCACGGGCAAGCAATATCGGGGGGATGCCCAAGCCAGGCGAACATACAACAGATGAGCAGTGGTGGGACACAATAGGCCTGGACGAGTATCCCCTGAGTGCGTCCATGGTCAGCGCGTTAGCCTTGGCCATACCCGAGGTAGACCTGCGAATACCGATGTAGGCCACATTGAATCTAGACTCTATCGTGTCCTGAAGTGGTTCCCCAAAGGGTCGAGTAAAGCTAAGCATAGGCAGGGCCAAGACTTCTGCCTGCTGCTCCCTCCTCCTCCTCCTCCTCCTCCTCCTCCATCTCTTTCGCCTCCTCATCCTCCGTCTTCTCCTCATCCTTCTCCTCCCTCTCCTCCTCGTCCAACTCCTCCTCCTCCTCCTCCTCCTCCTCCTCCTCGCCCTCACCCAACGCTGACATCTCCGCTTCCTCCACCTCCTCTGCCTCCTCCTCCTCCTCATCATCATCAGCAGCATCAGCATCATCATCATCATCATCAGCAGCATCATCAGCAGCATCATCATCAGCATCAGCATCATCATCATCATCAGCATCATCATCATCATCATCATCAGCAGCAGCATCATCAACATCATCAGCCGCAGCATCATCATCATCATCAGCATCATCATCATCATCATCAACATCATCAGCATCATCATCAGCATCATCATCATCATCAGCATCATCATCAGCAGCATCGCCAGTATCATCATCAGCATCATCATGATCATCATCGTCATCATCATCCTCATCCTCATCCTCATCCTCATCATCACCCTCATCATCAGCATAATCATCATCAAAATCAGCATCCTTATCATCATCATCATCATCAGCAGCATCATCATCACCATCACCATCATCATCATCATCATCATCATCATCATCATCATCATCATCATCATCATCATCATCATCATCATAATCATCGCCAGCATCAGCGTCATCATCATCATCATCAGCATCATCATCATCACCATCACCATCACCATCACCATCACCATCACCATCACCATCACCATCACCATCACCATCACCATCATCATCATCATCATCATCGTCATCATCATCATCATCAGCAGCAGCAGCATCATCATCATCATCATCATCAGCATCATCATCATCGTAATCAGCATCGTCATCATCATCAGCATCATCATCAGCATCATCATCATCGTCATCAGCATCATCATCAGTATTATCATCGTCGTCATCATCCCTCTCATCCTCCTCCTCCGCCTCCTCCTGCTCATTCTCCTCCCTCTCCTACTCGATCTCGTTCGCATCCTCATCCTCCTTCGTCTCATCCCCCTCCTCCTTCTCCTCCTCGTCCAACTCTGACTCCTCCTCCTCGCCCTCACCCAACGTTGGCATCTTCACTTCCTCCGCCTCGTCCTCCTCCTCCTCATCCTCCGCCTCCTCATCATCATCAGCATCATCATCAGCAGCATCATCATCCCTCTCCTCCTCCTCCTCCTCTTCATCCTCCCCCTCCTCCTCCTCCTCCTCCGCCTCCTCCTCCTCCTGCTTCTCCTCCTCCCCCTCCTCCTCCTCCTCCTCCTCCTCCCCCTCCCCCCCCGCCCCTTTTTCTTATACATAGCTCCTCCTTATCGCAACCCCAGACAAGCTGGTAGGGCGGGTCGGGCGTCTCGCCTGAGGCTTCCTCACCGCGCCTGGCCCTGGAGCTTGAAATGTGCAACAGCTTCAAGGGCGGGCCGGTTTCAGGGGCGGGTCGTTCTTACAGTTGGAATAGCTTCACGGGTGGAGGGCGGGCCGTTTTCAGCACGTGGCTCTCGCCGACGCGCCGCGCACACTCGTCTTCTTAAAAGTTCGCCCCAGCGTCACGGACGTAGGGCGGGCCGCTCTCAAATCGCGGTTCTCGCCACAGCGCCGCACGCACTCGCCCCAAAAGGTTGTAGTCATCTCACGGATGAAAGGCGGCTCCTTTTCACACTGTGGCCCTCGCCTGAGCGCCGCGCACATTCATCGCCAAAGCCTGTAGCAGTTTCAAAGGTTCATGTGGTCGCAGCCCCAGAAACTGTGCTGCAGCTCGACGTAGGGCTGCCAGGACCTAAGAGCCGTGTTGAGTTGCGGTGTTGATGAAGTCTCATAAACGACCTTATGACACGATTTCTGGCTGCCGGGGCGCAACAGTCGCGTTGACCCGCGGCGCTGAGGTCCCACGAACTGTGTTTCGTCACGGTTAATGACTTTCACACGATTGACTTCTAATGGACCACGTCCCTCAATGAAGTTAACTCCTATGGGGGAGCTATGAAGAGAGACCTTGGAGGGAGTGTGTACTGCAGTATCGTTGATGCGTCGTGGGTTTGCACTGGTCTTCCTCCTCCTCCTCCTCCTCATCCTCCTCCTCCTTCTCCCCTTGTCCCTCTACCCTCCTCCTCCCCCTTCTCGGCCTTCCTTTTACACCACCTCGTCCCCGATCTTCCTCGCTCTCATTCGTCTCCCCCTCCTTCTCCGTCCCACCAGTCCGCATCAGCCTCATCCTAGTCCGTCTGACCAATCCTCGTCGTCCTCCTCCTCCTCGATCCTTATCCCATTCATCCTTGATCCTCTCCTCCTCGATCCTCATGTCCCACCATAGGCGCCTCCTGCAGCCATGACACCTCCAAACTTCCAAGGACATCCTAAAGATTCGAATGCCCTCCTCCTCGTCCTCATCCCGGCGTCCCATCCTCCTCCCCATCATCATCACCATCATCATCAGCATCGCCATCAACATCAGCATCAGCATCAGCATCATCATGAGCATCATCATTAGTAGAGTCATCGTCGTCGACATTGTAATCATGAGCAGCAGCGTGATTACCATCGCCAGAATCAACAACAGCATCAGCAACATCATCATCGTTAAAAGCATCACCATCATCATCAGCATCAGCAGCATCAGCAGTATCGGCATCGATTATCATCATCCTCATCATCGGCAGCAGCACCAGCAACGTCATTATCAATATCATCATCAACCTCCTCATCATCATCATCATCATCATCATCATCATCATCATCATCACCGTCATCATCCGCAGCGTTCTCATCATCAGCAGGACAATTACGATCACCATCATGGTCATTATCAACAGCATCAACAACATCATCAGCATCGCCATCCTCATCAGCATCAGCATCATCATGAGCATCATCATTAGTAGAGTCATCGTTGTCGACATTGTAATCATGAGCAGCAGCGTGATTACCATCGCCAGAATCAACAACATCATCAGCAACATCATCCTCTTTAAAAGCATCACCATCATCATCATCATCATCATCATCATCATCAGCATCAGCAGTATCGGCATCGATTATCCTCATCCTCATCATCGGCAGCAGCATCAGCTACGTCATTATCAATATCATCATCAACATCAACAACATCATCATCATCACCGTCATCATCCGCAGCGTTCTCATCATCAGCTGGACAATTACGATCACCATCATGGTCATCATCAACAGCATCAACAACATCATCAGCATCAACAACATCATCAGCATCAGCAGCATCATCAGCATCGTCATCATCAGCATCAGTATCATCATGAGCAGCAGCATAACCACCACCAGCACCATGAGAATCATCATCGTCATCCTCATCCTCCACCTCATCATCATCATCAGCAGCAGCATCATCCCTCCTCCTGGGTCCTGATCGATGATCAGTAATGTCCTCGTCCTCCACCTCCTCACACTCATAATTCTCCCCCTTGGCCCCCCTCCTCCTCCTCCTCATCCTCCTCCTCCTGCTCCTCCTCCTCCTGCTCCTCCTCCTCCTCCTCCTCCTCCTCCTCCTCCTCCTCCTCCTACGTAATCCTCGATCCCCCTCGACACTCCTCCTCCTCCACCTCCTCCTCCTCCACCTCCTCCTCCTCCTCCTCCTCCTCCTCCTCCTCCTCCTCCTCCTCCCAGGTCATCCTCAGCACACCCCACACTCCCCCAGCCCCTCCTAGATTTCACCCCCCTCGCTCATTCGCCATCTCCTCGATCCCCCGATCGGTCCCCGGCCCTCGCCACTCCCAAGCCCACGGGGGCGGCGGCGCGCCCAGGAGGGCCAGGTTGCACGACAGCTCGGTGGGAGGCCCGTCCATCAGGGACTTCGCGAAGGGGGCGAGCGCCTGACAGCTCCTCCGCATCCTCGTCGTCCTCGCGAACGTGTTCTACGTCGGCGTTTCGACAGCTGGGCGGAGAGGGGGGGGAGGGGGGGGTCAGTGAGCCTGTTTGCAGCAGTGCTGCCTCTTGGGGAGGGACCCCACCCGCTCGACACAGGCGCCAAAAAACAGCCAAGATCTACTCCATGGGGTTGGGGGGCCCGCGCCGATCGGCAAAACAATGGATCAAACATGATCACCTCCTCATCCTCCATGTTTGACGTTGCGCGGACTTTGGTATGATGGTGATCGCGACGTCTGGTTGAATAAACTAGCGGCCTGGGCGAAGAAGCGCAGTGCTGTGAGTGTCTTCAGGTTCCTTCGAGTTCTCTGCATTGTGTACTGTTTGATTAAGGGGCACACAACAACAAATATCATCTCTTAGGCGCTGCTGGGCGCTCGTAGGGTCGGTCGCGAGACTGTCCCAAAGGCCAGAGGGCGGCAAGGCGGACCAAGAGGGCTCCAGGAGGCCCCCACGACGGTCCGAAGAGAGGTCACAGATAGGGAACACGAAAATACATGTCGAGCCCTTCGCCCCATGGCCCCCGAGACCGCCAGGTGGTCCCCAAGAGGCCCCCCACAAGCTCCAGAAGGCTCCCAAGAGGCTCAAATCAAGCCCCAAGCGGCCCCCAAGAGACCCCCAGGAGGCCCTCAAGACCGAATCCAAGAGGCTTCCGAGAGGCCTCCCACAAGATTCGCACAGGCATTCCCGAGACCTCTGACCTCTGACCTTCAACCCATGAAGACCTATCTATAGATGTATATACGCGGGGCGTCGTTGAGGCCGCGCCCAAGACGTCCCACTGGCCAGGACGAGGAGGCGGACGAAGAGGATTAAGCCTGATGGCAGAACTTTTTCGCTCGCTCGCCTGGCTTGGGAGCCAGAGGGTCTCTCTCCGCATCCGCAAGAACAGGAGAGGAGGAAGGGGGAGAGGGATCGATCGATCGAGCAAACGGGCCGACTGTTGGGCCACTTCGCACATGCTAGCGCTGCGTAGCGTTCGAACCACACACATCCGCCAGCGTGCCTCTGGACACGGAGTGGGCGTGCCCTCGGGTCCTTTGCCCAATCCCCCGAGCCGCAGCCCTCAGTCCTGCGGAGCCTCTCTTCTGGGGACGGGACCCCGAATGCTCAAATCGTCTTGGGCTTGGCGCGTGACCCCCGGGGCTGCCGCGGCTTCCCGCCCGACTTTTTGCTCGGACCCGCCAGGGCCCCGAGACCGACCAGGAGAGCCCCAAGAGGCCCCCACCAAGAGGGCCCAGGGAGGCCCCGAGTCGCCGAACGCTCGCTCCAAGACGCCTGAGATGGGCCCAAGAGGCCTCCAAGACACCCAAAGAGGCCCCCGAGAGGCCCCCCAAGAGGGCCCCATTCATCGATGTTCCTAAGGTGTTTGAAAGATTTGGGCGTTCTCGCCTTTTCGGCTCCCAGACGCTCCCAGGCGGCCCCAGAGGCCCTCAAGATCGCCCCAAAACAGCCCAAGAGGCCTCCAAGAGGGCCCCCAAACGGCCCAAGAGGGCCCCAAGACAGCCCAAGAGGCTCCCAAAACGGCCCAAGAGGGCCCAAAGATGCAAAGCAGACCCAAAAGAGGGAACACAAGCCGAAAATCTGAGCCTCCGCCCCAAGAGGCCCACAAGAAGCCCCAAGAGGCCCCCAAGAGGCCCGAAAGAGGCCCCAAGAGTCCCCCAAACGGCCCCCAAGAAGAGCCCAAACTGCCTCCAAGAGGCCTATCCCGGCGAACATACAATAGGCTTCATACCCACAACTCAGGCACGGTGGCGGAACGGGCCGAAGGCCATAGACATTCTATCTGCATTGGGGGTCGCTCACACCACTTGGCGCCCAGGCACCTCCTGCATCGACCTGCCCACGCGGAGTTCGCGGGCAGGGTAGCACACGCTCCCCACGAACGCCCTCTCTCCTCATGCAGCCGCACGCCAATGATCTCCGTACGGCAGCCGGGGCTGGTTGGGTGAAACTTCGCCTCCCTCTTCTAGCACGCGGTCCGCACCTTCGATTCACGGAGACCCCTCGGCAGCACGGAGGGGAGGAGGGAGGAGAAAGAGGAGAAGGAGGAGAAGGAGGACGAGGGCGGAGGGTGACGACGACGACGGCGAACAAGAAGAAGAAGAAGAAGAAGAAGAAGAAGAGGGGACGATGGCAAGGATGCGAGGTTGGCCAACGACACTGCGCGGGGTCACCGAACGAGGCCCGGTCGATGGTCATCCGCATCGCGGGCCTCGACCGCAGCAGACGGCGGGTGCCCTCCTGGGGAGGCAGGCGCACGCAAACACGCCCTCGGGGCACCGCGCGGCGGCCGAGGCCGCCGGGCGAACGCGTGCTGCCGGCAGAGCAGCGGGCTGCCCCCGAGGCGCGTCCAGCAAAGGCGCGGCCAAGAGGGGCGAGAGGGAGGGGGAGGAGAAGGAGGAGGAGGAGGACGAGGAGGAGGAGGAGGAGGAGGAGGAGGAGGAGGAGGAGGAGAGAGGAGGAGGAGGAGGAGAGAGGAGGAGGAGGAGGAGGGAGGAGGGAGGAGGAGGAGGAGGAGGAGGAGGAGGAGGGAGGAGGAGGCGAGGAGGAGGAGGAGGAGGAGGAGGACGAGGCGGAGGAGGAGGAGGGAGAGAGGAGGAGGAGGAGAGGAGGAGGAGGAGGAGGAGGAGGAGGAGGGTAGGAGGAGGAGGAGGAGGAGGAGGAGGATGGAGGAGGGAGGAGGAGGAGGAGGCGCGTCCAGCAAAGGCGGGGGGAGAGGGGGTGCTGAGTTCTGCCCCAGGCCCTCCTCGAGGATCGAGGAAGGCTTTCGGAGGTTTTCGGACGGTTCTTGGAACTTGCCCGCCCTCTTCGGGCCTCCGGGGGCCTCCAGGGGGACCCCCGGGGGTCAGGATCTGGGACGGGAGCAAAGTTACCTTGGGGGGGAGGCTTCCGAAGAGGCTGCACGCTTCCTCCTCCTAAGCCTTCTCCTCCTCCAATTGTGTGTGTGTGTGCAAAGTCAGAGCGATATTTGAGTCATGTTTGTGTGCGTGTGTGTGGTTTTTGTTTTTGTTGTTTTGTTTTTTATGTTCCGTCCAGTATTCGTTTGCTCTTTTGTGTTATTTTGTTTTTCTTGTGTTGTTCCCCATCGGACAGGTTGGGGTCGCTAGATTTTAGGAACAGACCTCCTGGCCACTCCCACCCTGCATACCGCGGCCGCCAGACCGCAAGTTGTCCCGAGTGTCCCAATTATCCCGCCTCGCGCCCTCGACAAACACGACAGAACACACCCTGCATACCGCGGCCGCCAGACCCCAAATTGTCCCGAGTGTCACGGTTTTCCCGCCTCGCGCCCTCGACAAACACGACAGAACACACCCTGCATACCGCGGCCGCCAGACCCCAAGTTGTCCCGATAATCCCGGGTGCCCCGCCTCGCGCCCTCGACACGACAAAACACAATATGACACAACAGAACATGACAGAACAGAGCAAGGGCATGACAGAACATGGCAGAACATAACAGATCAACATCATGACAAAATAGAGGACACCAGCATATCACAGAACATACCCGAGCAGAACATGACAGAACATATTGTGTTGTGTTTTTTGTCGTGCATGTGCCACAACGGTCTTGACAGTCACGCAGGGGACGGACGACGAAGAAGAGAGGAGGGGAGGTCCGATACAAAAGCCACGAGGGCCACCTCTGGGGCCAACCGAATGACGGAGAATGGGGGCAGGGAGTGGCTGAGGGTAGAAAAGGGGGGCGAAGGATAAGAGCGGGACGGGAACGCGAGCGGCGCACCGAGGAGCAGAAGCGGAGAGAAAGGAAGCTCTTCGGTTGATCATACCAAGAAAAGGGCGAGGTTGATGACAAAGTTTGAAGGGCCCTGGAACACACGAATCAATACACACAGATAAAAGGATTCCCCCATATGTTCCCATATGTTGTGGGTTTTCGTCTTCCCCCCCAACTCCCATATTTTCCCATATTTTCTGGGGAATCGACGATTAATTGTATCTGTGTGTTTTTTCCCCTCCTGATAATTTAAGGCTCTGACTTTGCACACACGGCTCCAGTCCTTCACGGACGGAGGGGGGTGGTATTCTCGCATCCCTCCTCACCATCCATCTTCCTTCTTCCTCCTGGTCCGCATCCTCATGAGGACAAGGATAAAGACGATGACAAGGACGACGACGACGACCATCTTGCGAACACGTGGTCTGACAAGCTCCATTGTCTTGTACTCAGTTCGTATCTCCTTCTCCCGTGTACCCGCCCGCTGAGCCTATGAACTGACACCTTTTCCAGTGTGGTGGGGGGGGGAGCTTCTTGCCATTCCAGCCCCTGGGAGAAGTATGCCGCTGTGCACTCTGAGTGCGCACGCGCGCCGCCATGGCCGTCGGGCGAGCTAACGCGCCTGCGGGCAAGCCACCCCAACTCGAGTGAACTGCGTGAATTGCCGGGAAGTCTCAGGAGATCGCCGTTCCTGAGTTCTGGGGGGCCCAGGGCGCCTCAGAGCAAACAGTGAGGACGTATCGAGCGAGAGGCGCTGTCGTTCAGCCTGGGCGCTCATCAGAATGAGTTGCGAGGAAGTCTCGGGCGAGCGCGACATGCCTGGGTGCAAGAATGCATATGACCATTAGAGGAGTCACCAGGACGTCCCGGGGAAGCCAAATCGCACAACAACGCGGGGGACCGCTCGTGGGGAAACCAGAAGGTTCCGATACCGCTACTCCCCGGACCTCTCCCGGGGTGCGTTCTGACCAGAATTTCGAAGCGAATCCAGCGGTGGCGACAAGGGCCTCCCAGTAAGCCCAGAAAGGAAAACGAGAGAGGGTTGCGGTGCCGGTAAATCCCACTTCCACCTCTGAGCCCCCTGGAGCGGTCTCTCTCGGTTGGCACTCGACGGCCTACCCCAGGAGGCCCCAGGAGGCGCCGGGAGGCCTCACAAAGGCCCATGGAGGCCACGGGAGACCGCATGAGTCCCTGAGGAAGCTCAAAACACCCCAGGAGGCCCTGGGAAGTCCCAGGATGCGCCTGGAAGCTCCAGGAGGCTCCAGGAGGCCCCAGGAGGTCCAAGGAAGCATCCGGCAGCATCCGGAAGTCCCAGGGGGGCTCATAACGCCCTAGGATGTCCCGGGAGGCCCCAGGAGGCTCCAGGAGGCCCAAGGATGTCCCAGGAGGCCACTGGAAGTCCCAGAAAGCCCCAGGAGGTTCCATGGTCCATCGCGCGGAAAGAGGGAGGAAAAGGAGGAGAAGCAGGAAGATGAGGAAGAAGAGGAGAAGGATAAAAGGGAAGAGTCACGAGGACAAGCATGGGGAGGAAAGGGAGGTAGGTGTACGACCAGCAGGCAGCGGAGGAGGAGGAGGAGGAGGAGGAGGAGGAGGAGGAGGAGGAGGAGCAGGAAAAGGAGGAGGAAAAGGAAGGGGGGGAGGGCGAGGCCAATGACACGGACGAGGGAAAGGGCAGAAGCGGGATGAACATCTCAAGGACGAGGAGGGTGAAGAGGAACGAAGCATCAACCAGCAAAAAAATCGCAGCGCGAACAGGAAACAGGCGGGAAAAGATCACGACCGCGAGGGCGCCGACACTGCGAAGTAGACACTGCGTCGGCGTTCTGGGGACGGGGCCCGAAGACCGAGCAGCAAGGAATTTCAGTCTCCGGATGTCCGCGGCATCCCTCTGACTTTCCGAGAGCCTTGCTGGAACTGTCCGAGAGCCTTCGGGGTGGAGGAGGAAGGAGGAGGAGGAGGAGGAGGAGACGGTGGAGGAAGACGACGAAGAGGAAGACGAGGAGGAGGAGGAAGAGGAGGAGGAGGAGGACGAGGAGGAGGAGGAGGAGGACTCCAGAGGCCTCCGGCCACCCCCCCGCGCTTCCCGGGCCCCGGATCTCCACTCCATCGCGTGCACTTTCGGCCCCAGCGCGTTTCCTTACGCCTTGCGTGCTGTCCGCTGCGCTGCTGGGTGGGCGCGCCACTGCGCCCCCGCCACGAGCAGGCAGCACTGCCGGCCCCCTCCAGCCGGCCCTCGGCCATCCTCGCTGCAGTTTGCCGCCGCGGGTCCAGCCAACCTCTTGGCCCCCCGCTGGGCCGGGACGTCGTCGACGCGGCCATTCGTTCCCTGCCCCGGCACGGTGCCTCCTCTAGCTGCGTGCACCGCAGCCCCTGCGGCCGCTGGGCGTGGCCGTGACGCCGCCAGGCTGCAGCACTGGCTGGCCGCCCGAGCCGCTCCACGGCGACGCACCTCGCCACGTGAGGACCATCCCGCCCCCCCCCCTGGCCATAGCTCGGACGTCCATTCCCTGTGTTCTTTTCGGTTTCGTGCGTGGTTCTTTCGCCAAATGATCAAGGATGCTCCTCGATGGTCCTCGCCGAAGGAAAACCGCACACGTCCGAGCGATGCCAAGCCCCTGCGTCGTGGCCGCTCTCGCCTGTCCTGCCCTCCTCCTGCCGCCGGCTGATTCGTGCTGTCCGTTGCCCAGGCCACCTGAGCGCGCGTGCAGGCGGACCCTGCCGCGCTGCGACGTAAAAAGTGTCCTCGCGCTTGGCCTCCGCGGGCGCAGAGGGCACCAGAGGAGGGGACAGCACGACGCTCCAGAAGAGTACTGCATCTAGTTGGCCTCCACCCCCGCGAGGGGCGCTACCGGGGCAAAGTGTGAGCATCGAGCGGGAACTGCTGTCGTCGCCATGGACGCTTCGCCAGCCCGGATTTGGAAACAAGCCCGCGCTCGAGCGGAGAGAAGTACTCTGTAGAAGTAGGCATCCAACGAGGGGGGTGAAAGACAAGGGTGCTTCGAGGGCGTCCGACGAAGGTGCCCGAGGGTGCCCAGCGAGGCCCGAGAATCCGCACGGCTGGCTTTGACCGTGCCAGATGGCGGGGGGCTTCTGGAAGCAGAAGTTTGAAAACATCCTGCCAGGATGTTCTCGACCTGTCTCGGCAGACGCCCGAAAACAGCCTGGTCCGTTTGCACCAGAAGCGGCCCAGGCTGTCAGGTGAGACCTTCACGCAACAAGAAGCAGGCAGACCCATTTCCTCGTCCTCCTCCGATCCCTCCCCCCACATGTGGACGCACATCGCTTCTTTCATCCGCAACCGCTGGAAGCGTCGGCGCGAAAAGCGTCCATCTGGCCTCTTTCTGAAGCAATTCCGCGATCTTTTGAAGGTTGGTCTTCACATTCGCCTCCTGAGGGCGGCACAGGAGGCAGGACGTGGGACAGGTAACGCAGGACGGAGGACAGAGGACGGAACACAGAGGAGAAGGGACAGGAGCCCGGAGGATAGAGTCCTCCTCTGGCTCCTCCTCCTCCTCCTCCTCCTCCTCCTCCTCCTCCTCCTCCTCCTCCTCCTCCTCCTCCTCCTCCTCCCTCCTCCTCCTCCTCCTCCTCCTCCTCCTCCTCCTCCTCCTCCTCCTCCTCCCCTCCTCCTCCTCCTCCTCCTCCTCCTCCTCCTCCTCCTCCTCCTCCTCCTCCTCCTCCTCCTCCTCCTCCTCCTCCTCCTCCTCCTCCTCCTCCTCCTCCTCCTCCCCCCTCCGCCTCCGTTCCTTTCCTTGTCTTCCCGACCGCGCGGCGCAGGTCCACGATCGGACGGCGCGCCCCGCAACACCGCCTGTGCGCGGGCCCTCAAGAACAAAACGAGCAGTGCCCGTGCGCTGCCCTTCCCTGCGGCCGAGGACCCGTCGGCTGGCGCCCGACGCCAGCGCGAGCGGCGCCCCACCGAGTGCCCTCGGGGACGCACTGACCCGGGCCAATGCAAACCTGGAGCAGTCGGGCTTTGCAGGATCCTCCTCCTCCTCCTCCTCCTCCTCCTCCTCCTCTTCTTCCTCCTCCTCCTCCTTCTCCTGCTCCTTCGTCTCCCATCCGTCTCCCCTATGTATCCGCCGTGCCTCGAGGCACGAAGTGGAATATCCTCAAATCCCTTCGATTTCTCGGAATTGAATACCGAACTGCCCTCCAGGGGACCCACAGCCCCGAGTCCCGGGGCGCTCTGGGGCGCTCCTGGGCGCTCTCAGGGGTTCCCCGCGAGACTGTCCCGGCTGCAGGAGGCCCCCCGAACAAATAAAAAGAGGGCCCCAGGGAGCCCCGCAGATGGTCCACAAGGGCACCGAGTCACCGAAAGACCGCTCCAAGACGCCCAAGATGGCCCCCAGGCAGCCCCCAAAGGGGCCCCCAAGACGCCCCAGAGGCCAACATCGCTGATTCCCCGAAGGTGTTTGTCAGATCTTGGCGCTCTCGCCGTTTCGGGCTTACGACGCTCCAAGACGGCCCAAAGATCGCCCCAGGCTCGCCCAAGAGGGCCCTCAGGCGGCCCAAGATGGCCCAAGATGCCCCCAAGACGGCCACCAGAGAGAGCCCTCAGAAGGCCCCAGAGGGGGAACACAAACTGACATGTTGAGCTCTCCACCCCAAGATGACCCCCGAGACCGCCAGCATGCCCCCAATAGGCCCCTAAGGAGCCCCAGGAGGCCACCAAAGAGCACCGGAAGATGCCCCGAGAGGCCCCGAGAGGCCCCCGGATACCCCTAAACTGCATCAGGGAGGCTTCCGAGCGGCCTCCCAAAAGATCTCAACAGGCCTCCCAAGAGGCCTCTGACCTGCAACCCGGGCACGGTGGCGGGATGGGCCGACGGCGATTAGACCACCCCTTCTCGCCGAGCCACAGGACGCTTTGGCAGGGCGATCCGTGCCTAAAGAAACAACGGCTGCACAGGTGGAGGGCAGGTGGTTTTCACCAGGGCTGAACCTAAACGGTGTTTGTCGTTTTCGTTTTGTCTTCGTGCTCCCTCGCGTTTGTCTCGAATCCGCCTTTACCGCAAAACGAAGTCGAAACGAAAACGGCCCACGAAATCGCCAAAAACGTAGTTTAGGTCCAGCCCTGATTTCCACAATGTGGCTCTCGCCCCCTTGCGCGCCCAGTCGTCTTCCGCGCGTACGGCCGCTATAGAAGGACGACAGAGGACGGGCCGTTCTCAAGAATGTGGCTCTGGCCTCGACGCGGGCACGTGCGGTGTTTGAAGCTGCCTGCGGCCAAGACGGAGGAAGGCGGCTCCTCCTCCAGGTGGCGCGTTCGCTTGAAACGTTTTCAATATGCTCGACCCGGCAAGTAAACGGAAGGGGCCCTGGGACACACAAATAAATAGACACAAATCACGGATTCCCCATATGTTCCCATATGTTCTGGGTTTTTGTCTTCCCCCCCAACGTTCCATATTTTCCCAGATTTTCTATGGAATCGACGATTAGTTGTTTCTGTGTGTTTTTCCCTCCTGATAAACATGCGCGACAACTGCAAACATAGAGTGCGGCTGATCTTCAGCATGGGGTTCTCGCCGGATGCCTTGCAAAAGTGCACTGCCCGAGAAGCAGAGTTGAGCGACAGCTACAGGGATGGAACGCGAAGCATTCTCAACATAGGGCTCTAGAACTGTGTACTTCCTCTGGTTGCACGACCCAGAGTGCAACAGCTACACCCTTGCTAAAAGTTTGTTTAACAACAAATTCTACGCTAAGAAAGTGGCCTTCACTCGAAGCGTGATCTTTAAACAGCAGTTCAGGCCCACAGATACGACACTCCTACAAGACTTCAAGCTCCAAGAAAACGCTCAGGGCCCAGTCCACACGCGTGGCTTTCTCTCATGAAAGCTGGAGTCCACGAAAATTCCTGCTGTTCCTTAAGATCTCCGATGGGTGTACTTCCTCGTGCGTATATTATTCTTCGCGGCCATACTGGGCGTTCTGGGAGGCAGGGGGGTGGACGGGAAGGGGCATGAGGTAACGACTCCCCCCCTCACGTAGCGTCCCCCCCAGACCTGTGTAGCCGGACGCACTGCGGCAGCGCCAGGGACGCACTGAGGTGGGGAGCGCTACGCTATGGGATGGGGGGAGGGAAGGCAGGGTAGGGGGCATAACGCGAGTGATGGCACAGACGGTATGAAACACAAACCAAACTAGACAAAACACCTTGTTTTTTTAAACAACAAAAAGTTGTACGACCCGACGCAGGAAGCACGTGCAGCAGCTGCACGGACGGAGCACGGTCCCCCTTCGGAGCGGGGCTCCCGCTGGAGGCGCCTCGCCAGGGCGGGGCCCTCCCCGCGCCCGCGCGGCGGGCCCGGGAGGCCGCCGCCCCTCCGGCGCGGGCCCCTCGCGGTGTGGAGAGGATTCCCGTCGAGACTGGGGCGTGAGGGGCCTCGGGGCGGGAGGGAGGCCGATGCATCCTGGGCTTGCGGTGGTCCTCTTCCCCCCCCCAGCTCCTGGTCATCCTCCCTCCCTCCCCTCTCTCTCTCTCTCTCTCTCTCTCCCCTCTCCCTTTTGCCTCGTGCGCAGTCCCTCCTCCTGCTTTCCTCTCCCTGGCGACGACGAAACCCGACCACACCCACGACCAGACGACGACCACCCCCGCGACGACCAAGACAACGAACACCATGACCGAGATCACGACGGCCACGACATCGACGACGACCATGGCACCGACGGCGACCACGGCACCGATAATCAACACGGAACCGAGACGACGACAACGACGACGACCAGCGTTTCCCTGAAGTCCCCAGACGCCCCCCCCTAACATCCGCCAATCTGATTTCCCGCCCATCAGGTTGGGGCTGTTAGAGTTTAAGAACTAGGCTCCCGACCCGCCCACCCTGCATACCGCGGCAGCAAAGTCCCCAGGTCCACACAGAATTCCAATTATCCCGCCCCCCGCCCCGCCTTCCACGACTCCCGCCCACTCTGCGCACCGCGGCCGCCAGATCCCCAGGTGCACCGAGTATCCCGTGCATCCCGCCCCTCGCCTCGCTTATTACTACAACCGCCCACCCTGCATACCACGGCTGCCAGATCCAGGACCACCAAGTGCCCCGAGTGTCTCGCAACCCGCCTTGCCTTTTCCGATGACTACGGCCACTACTACAACGATCCGTATTACGACCGCTGCTACTACTACGACCACGACCACGACCACGACTACGACTACTACTACTACTACCACCACCACCACCACCACCACCACCACCACCACCACCACCACCACCACCACCACCACTACTACTACTACTACTACTACTACTACTACTACTACTGCTACTACTGCTACTACTGCTACTACTACTACTACTACTACTACTACTACTACTAACTACTACTACTACTACTACAACTACTACTTACTACTACTACTACTACTACGACTACTACTACTACTACTACTACCTACTACTACTACTACTACGACGACGACGACGACGACGACGACGACGACGACGACGACGACGACGACGACGACGACTACTACTACTACTACTACTACTACTACTCCTATCCTTATTCCTTATTAGAATATACTCCTACTCCCCCCTCAGGCCGGCCATTAGGGGCCGCATCCGGGGGGGTCCCATCCTAACCTGTAAAAAACAATACAAAATCAACATTTTTCTTATTTTTTCCTCTCGACATGGACGTCCTGTCGTCCACGGCGATAATCCATTGCAAAAAATACCACAAAGAGCACACGCGCGCGTTCATGTCAGAATCCTACCGAACACCGTGTGTTTGCAAGCATTTCAACATAAAAACATCAAAAACCCAATGCTTTTTCACAAAAAATCTACAAATTTCCCGCCCGGGCTCTCTTGCTGAAATCATAGGAAAACCATGGGAATCTTAAGAATTCGGTCAAATCCAGCGATTTCACGTCATCGCGCGGTGCACTCGCGATGCTCTGTCATGCACCCAGGCCGCGAATCCTGTGCAAAAAATACCACAAAGAGCACACTCGCGCGTTCATGTCAGAATCCTACCGAACACCGTGTGTTTGCAAGCATTTCAACATAAAAACATCAAAAACCCAATGCTTTTTCACAAAAATGCTTTGGGGTGTCCTGTCAGACCGTCGGGCTTCCTCCGGCCACCTCTGGCTTCCTGCGGTGTACCGGGCCATTCTCGACTCGTCTGGCAATGCGTGCGCGGCATTCAACACGCGCTCGCCAGTTCCCGTCGGCAACCGCCATCGCGGCCGCATCAGCTGTACCAAACCGGCTGGCCGGTGTGACTTCGGCCCCCAGTTGTGCCAGCTTTGCTTCTTATGTTGTGGGAGGGCGGGCGGGACTGGGCATGCCATGCTTGACTCGCTCGAGCTGGCTAGCTTGACTCCTACTCCTACTCCTACTCCTATCCTTCCTACTCCTACTCCCCCCTCAGGCCCCAGATACATCCGGGTGGTCCCATCCTAACCTGTAAAAAACAATACAAAATCAACATTTTTCTTATTTTTTCCTCTCGACATGGACGTCCTGTCGTCCACGGCGATAATCCATTGCAAAAAATACCACAAAGAGCACACGCGCGCGTTCATGTCAGAATCCTACCGAACACCGTGTGTTTGCAAGCATTTCAACATAAAAACATCAAAAACCCAATGCTTTTTCACAAAAATTCTACAAATTTCCTGCCCGGGCTCTCTTGCTGAAATCATAGGAAAACCATCTTAAGAATTCGGTCAAATCAGCGATTTCACGTCATCGCGCGGTGCACTCGCGATGCTCTGTCATGCACCCAGGCCGCGAATCCTGTGCAAAAAATACCACGCGGGCGACATGCGCGCGCGTCGCCGCGAGCGCATGCATCGCCGTCATTGGCAAACGTCCTTCTAGAGTCGTCGCCGTCATTGGCACCGTCGCATGGACGTCCTGTCGTCCACGTCGCAAAATGCATGGCAGGAATGGGACCCGGCTTACCGGGCCGTTCTCGACACGGCCACCTCTGGCTTCCTGCGGTGTACCGGGCCATTCTCGACTCGTCTGGCAATGCGTGCGCGGCATTCAACACGCGCTCGCCAGTTCCCGTCGGCAACCGCCATCGCGGCCGCATCAGCTGTACCAAACCGGCTGGCCGGTGTGACTTCGGCCCCCAGTTGTGCCAGCTTTGCTTCTTATGTTGTGGGAGGGCGGGTGGGACTTTGCCATGTTGTGATGGGCTGGGCATGCCATGCTTGACTCTCTACTCCTACTCCTACTCCTACTCCTACTCCTACTCCTACTCCTACTCCTACTACTACTACTACTACTACTCCGACTACTACTACTACTGCTACTACTACTACTACTACTACTACTACTACTACTACTACTACTACGACTACTACTCATACTAATAGTACTACTCCTACTACTACTACTACTACTACTACTACTATCACTACTACGACTACTACTACTACTACTACTACTACTACTACTACTACTCCTACTACTACTACTACTACTACTACTACTACTACTACTACTACTACTCCTACTACTACTACTACTAGAACTACTATACTACTACTACTACTACATACTACGCGGTGGGCCTCGACCCTACTACTACTACACTAACTACTACTACTACATTACTATTACACTCCGATAGTAACTACGAACTACTATACACTACGACTACTACTACTACTACTCTACTACTACTGCTACTACTACTACTTACGACTTACTACTACGACTAACGACTACGACTACGAACTACGACTACTACTACCACTCTTACTACTACTACTACTACTACTACTAACTACTACCTACTACTACGACTGACGACTACTACTACTACTACTACTACTATACTACTACTACTACTACTACTACTACTACTACTACTACTGCTGCTACTACTACTACTACTACTACTACAGCTACAGCTACTACGATTACTACGAATACTACTACTACTACTACTACTACTACTACTACGGCTATTCCTACTACTACAACGACTACTACGACTACTACTACTACTACTACGACTACTACTATTACTACTACTACTACTACTACTACGACTACGACTACTACTACTACTACTCCGACTACTACTACGACTACTACGACTACTACTACTACTACTACTACTATTACTACTACTACTTCGAGCTCTCCTACTACCCCTACTACTACTACTACTACTACTACTACTACTACTCCTACGACTACTCCTACTACTAGAATTACGACTACTACTACGACTACTACGACTACTACTACTACTACTACTACTACTACGACTACGACTACGACTACTACTACTACTACTACTACTACTACTACTACTACTACGCCTACTAGTACTACGACGACAACGACTACTACTACTACTACTACTGCTGCTGCTGCTACTACTACTACTACTACTACTACGACTACTACTACTACTACAACGACGACCACTACTACTATTTTTACGACCATGACCATTACTTCTACGAGTACTGCTACTACTACTACTACTAGTACTACTACTACTACTACTACAACTACTACTACTCTTACTACTACTACTACTACTACTACTACTACTACTACTACGAGTGCGACCACTACT
>CAUYUJ010017250.1:180000-202868 GCA_963575745.1 Prorocentrum cordatum | reverse complement strand
TCTACTACGCGCACTCCGACCGACTGCGACGGCCACTACTACTCAGCACTAACTAAACGCTTGTGACTGCCGCCCTCTACAATTACTACAAAACGTACGACTACGACTACTAGCTAAACTATTACTACTGGTACTCCTACCACGACGACTACTACTATTACTACTAGTATTACTAGTACTACTACTACTACTACTACTACTACTACTACTACTACTAACACTGATACGGCCACTGCTACTACCAATACTACTGCTACTACTACAACTACTACCACTACTGCTACTACTACTACTACTACGACTACGACCACTACGACTACTACTACGACCACGAATACTACATCGACACCTACAACTACCACAGCCACTACTACTACTAGTAAGGCTGGTACGGCGTCTACTACTACTGCTACTACTACGGCTACGACTACGACTACGGCGACTACTAATACCACTACTACTACTACTACTACTACTACTACTACTACTACTACTACTACTACTACTACTACTACTACGACTACTACTACTACTACTACTACTACTACTACTACTACTACTACTACTACTACTACTACTACTACTACTACTACTACTACTACTACTACTACTACTACTACTACTACTACTGCAACTCCTTCTGCTAACACTACTGTTACGACTAATACTACATCTACATCTAATCTACACCTACACCTACTACACCTACTACACCTACTACTACTACTACTACTACTACTACTACTACTTCTACTACTACTACTACTACTATTACTACTACTACTACTACTACTACTACTACTACTACTACTACTACTACTACTACTGATATTACTAATACTACAAATACTACTACCACGACTACTACTACAACTACGCCTGCAAATTTCCCAATCGGAAACAATCGCAGATAGCACAACCCAGCATTGCGGAGAATCGCAAAACCCTGAAAACCAGATCAGGCGATGGCAGGATCGAAACATAACGTGGCAACGCATACTCTAAGACAGACAAATACTGAACTCAAAACAAGATTCGCAAGAATTTGCGAAACCATCGCATGGCAGGACAACTTATTACATGACACTTACGCATCACAGAGTTTCGAAGCACCGTAAGAGAAATAGATGGGTATAACACTACTGCACGTAATATCAGGTGGCATCAGGAAGCATCACACCACCTGTCATACCATAGCGTACGAATGTCTGTGAACATATTCAGGATCAGACAAAGCATCTTGCACATACATAGAAAACAGCAGCGACCGACTGTTGGATCTTAGGGACAATGCTCCCGACCCGCCTCACCCGTACTGCGTACCGCGGTCACCGTATCCCAGTAGACCACCTGTGGTCCCTGAGTGGCCCGCCTTGCGTCTACGCCGAAATGCACGGCGTCACGCCGTCCAGACGTCACAACGTCACGCCGCTACAGCTACGAAGCAAACTACAGAACAGAGCATAACGCAATGCAGTTGCATATAATAGAAGAGAAGAGAAGAAAGCATGGTACCGAATAAATGAACATAAGATATTAGAACAGACGATAGCCTTACAGAGGATCACACAATGTCTTCTACAAGAATGGAAGAAGATGATCGAGCAGAGCGCAATGGAAACTCAGATCACTGAATACAGATAGTAGGCTCCAACATAGAATAACCGAAAGGACTCGAAGGGAGATTAAAACAGGACTGAACGTGACAGGGCATTACCAATCACACTACAATTAACGAAAAGGACTGACTAGAACAGAGCAGAACATCACAAGACAGAACACGACATAACCTAGCACAGACATACCATGATAGAGACAACTGGTATGGAGCAATAGTTGGCTTTCAATGGAAACGAACATAGCAGTGCATAACAATCGATCAGGAAACAAACAACTATTAGAACAAATGATAACATCACATCCCAAAACATAACCATACGAACGAGAACCGTACACACCATTATCCGATCAGAACCTACCAAATCGCAGATGAAAGAGGAAACAACACAAGCCTGCTGAAACGGTGACGTAATACAACGTATTAAGCGATGGCACAAAGCATAAATCATAAGTGTAGCACACTGTTATGTGTAAAGACTGGTCAGCACACAACAAGGTATAACATAATTAAGCAGATAATGGCAGAAAGAGAAAAACAACTATTACAATTGACCATAACAGACTATAGCAGAAGAGCGTATCATATACTATACAAGCATCGGGGCACAATGGCACACAACAGCGCAGAACACATTCGACCATCAATTTCTCCGCCACCATTTGCTCAGTCCGCTTCCCCTGCCGAGCTGTCGCACGCATCGTTTCAGTCGGCGCGCACACCGTTTGGGAGAAACGCCAAATGTTTGGGTGGGGACCGATCGAAACAATATAGTACTGTCTCTATCCGCGGCCCCCTCAGGTCCCGACCGCCTCCCCCCTGGTAGCTTTTCGTCTGGGATGGACCTCTGATGGTCCCAAGACCAGAACCCCAAAGGCCGAAATCGACGGAACACACTGGGATTCAAAATTATCCCTGCGAAAGACCCAACCAAATGCAGATGTGAGTCCCGCGTTGCCGGTACCGGTGTCGGCGGAGCTCCCTATAGGGCCACGACCCTCGTGAGGAGTGTGCCGATGGGGCGGCGCCGCTGCGCAAACTTTGCCACTGGGGCCTTCGGTGGAGCTCTGTGTGATGCGAACGCAGCCACTTGCGCCTTCGGTCAAACCCCCTATGGGGCCACGATCCTTGTGAGGGGTGTGCCGAGATCGGCGCGGTGCCATCATGCGAACGCGGCCACTTGGGCCTTCGGTGGAGCTCCCGATGGGGCCACGATCCTCGTGAGTGGTGTGCCGAGACGAGCACGGCGCCGCAAGCCGAATACAGCCACTGGGGCTCTTGGTGGAGCTTCCCATGGGGGCCACGAAACGCGCGAGGGGTGTGCCGAAATATGTGCGGCACCGCCATGCGAAGGCGGCCACTGGGGCAGTCGGTGGAGCTCCCCGTGCGGACACGAGCCTCGGGAGGGGTGTGCGGAAATGATTGGCATTGTGGAGGACAGGGGCAGGGAGGGGAGAATCAGGGGGCCCAGGGACACGAATCCCAAGACTCCCCATGTTTGTCCCCATCTTCTGGAGCTTCCTCTCCCCACCACTTCCCGGAATCGACGAGCTGTGCCTGCGCGCTCTCTTCCCCCCCGAGAAAGAGGAAGAAGGGGGGGCAACGGGCAGGAAGGATGGAGACGCGAGGCGCCGCCCCTCCAAAGCGAGAACGCAGCACCCCAGCACATGGCGGACTCCGGAAACCCTGAACCCAAAAACGTCTTCATCTCTTGGGGGCGCACCTCTTCCTTCCGCCTAGCCTGCCGCCGAGCCTCCGCCGACCTTCCGCCGCCCTTCCGCCGCCTTCCGCGGCAGAAGGAGGAGGAGGAGGAGGAGGAGGAGGAGGGGGAGGAGGAGGAGGAGGAGGAGGAAAAGGAGGAGGAAGAGGAGGAGGAGGAGGATGGCAACTTCTTCGACCCTCGAAGGCGAAGCCCTTTTTGGAGCGCCCCACATGGCTGCGGGAAGAAACAGGCATCGTCGGAGTCCCCGGTCTTCGGAGCCTGCGCGGGGACGCACGGTAGACCCGGGCCAGTGAAGACCCAGGCCAGCCAGGCGTTGCAAGGCCTTGAGGAGGAGGAAGAGGAGGAGGAGGAGGAGGAGGAGGAGGAGGAGGAGGAGGAGGAGGAGGGAGAAGGAGGAGGATGAGGAGGAGGAGGAGGAGGGGAGAGGAGGGAGGAGGAGGAGGAGGGAGGAGGAGGAGGAGAAGGAGGAGGAGGAGGAGGAGGAGGAGGAAGGAGGAGGGGGAGGAGGAGGAGGAGGAGGAGGAGGAGGAGGAGGAGAAGCACGAGGGAGGGGGAGGAGGACGGGGGAGGAGGGAGGGGGAGGGGACGGGAAGGAGGCCGAGGAGGAGGAGGACGAGGAGCGCGTCCCACGACTTGCAGAGCAGCTGCTCGCAAATGGCACGTACCCGCCGAGGGGGGATCCACGATATACTACATCTAAGCAAACATGTGTCTCCCTTTAGTAAACCACCCTTTAGTGAAAACGGCCTAAGACCGAAACCGACGGACCTGGACCCGCAAAAATGACGGCTGCGACGCCCTCCCGCGAACCGAAAACGTCCAATTCACTAATCGACGTGTCAGGGTAGGAGGTCTACCAAACTCCGAGGGCAATGGAACGCGCTCGAAATGGGTCGGATCGGCGGAACTCGGCAGCCGAGTCCGGACAAGTCGAGCCGGCGGAAAGCTGCAGGCGAGCACGCCTCCGTCGAGAACGAAAAAGCGGACCCCGAGCCGGCAGCCCAGCCGGCGAATCGAAGGGGAGTCGGAGCCCATCGAAGTCGCATCGGCTCGAACTGGACGCCTCCCAGCGCCAGCGGCGCCAGAGCCGGCACCCCAAGGCGGCGAATCGAAGAGGGGAGTCGGAGCAGCCCTGGCCATCGCTCGGACGTCCATTCCCTGCGCTTTTTTCGGTTTCGTGCGTGGTTTTTTCGCCAAATGATCAAGGATGCTCCTCGATGGTTCTCGCCGAAGGAAACATGCACACGTCCGAGCGATGCCAAAAGCCCATCGAACTCGGGCCGGCTCGAACCAGACGCCTCCCAGCGCCAGCGGCGCCAAGGGGGGGGGGGCGCGGCCGGCGCCCAGCGTGGGACGCAAAGAGACGTACTGGTACTGCAGCTCTCCTCCCCGGAGGCGCGCCTCCGCCCCGAGCATGTAGCATGACCATCTGGCAGCAGGTCGTCTCCCGAGCGCTGTGGCCAGAATGCGCCCGCCACGACGCATATACATATGCATAGATATCTATATATATATATATATATATATATATATATACACGTGTATCTATATATCTATATATATGTGTATCTATGTATATATATATATATATGTATACACTGCAAGATTTCTCGGTGCGCGCGTCGCCCCTGGAGGGGGGGGGCGACGAACACACAGCATTGGTGTGCTGGGGCAGCGCCGACAGCGATCCTGCAGCGCCGACAGCAGCCCCCGCAGCTGCGCGGGCGCCCGCTCGCTGAGGGCCTGCGCCGCCAGCAGGGAGGCCTCGGCCTGCGCCCCCGCGCGGCTTCTAAACGGGAGGGCTCTGCGCCCGCGGGCGGAGGAGGAGCAGGATTGCACCGCGGGGGGGGGAGGAGGAAGGAGGAGGAGGAGGAGGAGGAGGAGGAGGAGGAGGGAGGAGGGAGGAGGGAGGAGGCGGAGGAGGAGCAGGCTGCAGAGTGCAGCACGTAGACTCTCCTTGCTTCAAAAGAATGTATATCCTACTCCCCCCCCGATTCTGCCTCCTTGCTTTTCCTCGCGGAGAGGAGCAGAGCTTCCAGAGAAGCCGAGGGGCAGCTCTGCACGCTGACGTGGTCGGCGGCAAGCGAGGGGGGGAAAGGGATACGTATGAGAAGGAGAAGGCCCTCTGCGAAGGCGGTGGGACTTCTCAGGAGCCCTCGCGCCTTCTGAGAGGTCTGCCCCGTCGTCGGGGAAGGCTCAAAGAACCTCTCAGAAGGCTGGAGAACTTCCGAGCCTTCTGAGAAGGCCCGCCCCCTCTCACTTCCCCCCTGGGCTGGCCGTCGGCATCTGGGCAGGGAAGGCGGAGCAGAGGAGGAAGGGGCGGAAGACGGCCAGAGAGCAGACGCGAGCACCATCGTGCGCGCGGCAGCCGATGCGACTGCGAGGAGGCGGAGGAGGACGAGGAGGAGGCGGAGGAGGAGGAGGCGGAGGAGGAGGAGGAGGAGGAGGGAGGAGGGGGAGGGGGAGGGGGAGGACGAGGAGGAGAAGGAGGGGTTTGAGGAGGTGGAGGAGGAGAGGAGGAGGAGGAGGGGAGGAGGAGAGGAGGAGGAGGAGGAGGGAGGAGGGCGTTGGAAAGGGGCCACTGGACAAGGAACCATCGGCTGCGTACGCCCGTGGCTCCGCGGCGCGCCGCTCTCCCTCTACGTGCGCCGCCGCGAGCCCGCGGGATCGGGCCCGGAGTCCAGAAGACGAGGGCAGGGGACAAGGAACCATTGGTGATGGGCGTGCGTTCTACCACCACCACCACCATGAGTTGGAGGGGGGGTCCTCCTCCTCCTCCTCCTCCTCCTCGCCCTTCTCCTCCTCCTTCCCCCTCCAACGCATGGTGGTGGTGGAGAACAGGCTCCTCAGGATGAGGAATCCAGGCTTCGGAAGTCGGTGGGACACCAACTGAGGCTTGACCATGGACGTCCTCCTCCTCCTCCTCCTCCTCCTCCTCCTCCTCCTCCTCCTCCTCCTCCTCCTCCCTCAGAGAAGAGATCCTCCAGGGTCTGAAACCTCCGGGGCACACTTCCCGGACGAACGCCCCCGTCGCGTGTCCACATCCCCCGGCCGCGGGGCCGTGTCCCCGTGGGGATCTCGGGGAGCGGCGGACAGATGGACGTCTGCTCGCCACTGCCGGGGGGGGGGCAGATCTCCGGAGCCACCACTCCTCGAGATCCGCGGGCACGGCTCCGGGGCGGTGGATGTGGGCACATTCTCGCGGTGGACGCTCCACTCTTCCGCGGTCGGCGGCCACCTCCACGTCGAGGCTTCTTTCGAGCCCAGGCAGTGCCAAGGGGGGGTCACCGCTGAGGGGGTCGCCAGAAGTGGGGGCCCAGGGCCTCCCAGAACCCCACAGAGCCCTCCGAAACGCCTGAGATCGTCCAACAACCTCCTCGAACCCCATTCCTCGAGCCCAGTTCCATACAGCAGCCCCAGTACCTTATCAAAAGTTATGGATGTTATATGTCCTAGCTCCACTGCTAGAATGATTGAAATCTGTGCGGGGGGGAGCCCGAAGACTGCCCGGCTCCCACCCCAGACTAACATAATCTGAATTCCTGGGGTGGGGGCTGAATCCCTCGTAACGTCCGCGCTGCCGAGATCACAATCCCTCATGAAGTACACCATATTCGCTCTCCACCAAAACATGATCGGACAAGAACGGGAAGCGCCGCTTTAGTCCAATGGGCTCGTTGGGCGAAGAAGAAGAAGAAAAGGAAGGCGGGGGCGACGAGGAGGCGATGACGAGGACGACATGGAGAACGTGAGGATAGCGTGGAGGAGCATGAGGACAACGAGGAGGAAGAGAAGCACAAGGACGAGGGCGAAGAGAACGCGGGCGAGTACAAGGAGGAATGCGGAGGACGATGACGACGACGACGACGACGACGACGACGACGACAACGGAGGACAGTAAGCGGCAATTGGAGATGGACGTAGAATTAGGAGAGGGTCCTGATGACCCTATCAGGCTACCCTTAGGTCTCCTGGCGCCGCGAGGGGTTGTCTTGGGGCCTGTTGGGAGCTTCTTGGGGGCCTCCTGGGTCCTCTTGTGGGCTTCTAGGGTCTTCTTGGGCAGTCTGGGCGCGTCGAGGGGTTCTTGGAGAGCTGTCTTTGGCCGTCTCGGCGCCATCTTGGAGCCGTCTTGGGGATCTTGGGGCTTCCTTGGGCCGCTTTCTTGGGCCGTCTTGGGCTTTCTTTGGGAGCTTTCTTGGGCCGTCTCGGGGCTTTCTTGGGCCGTTTGGGGGCCTCGAGGAGCGCTCCCAAAGTCTGTTGGGGCCCTCTGGGCCCGTCTTGGGTCGCCTTGGGGTGCTTGTGAGCTGCCTTGGTGCCTCCTGGAGCGCTCTTGGGGGTCGCCTGGGGTCTTCTTGGGGCGCTCCTGGGCCCGCCACCGTGCCTTCGGCAGGTGGTGGAGTGCCCAAGGCCCATGCAGCTACAGTCGGGGCGTTGACCTAGGGAACCCTAAATAAGGAACGAGGCCCCTTTTTGCCACAAGTTCTTCTTCTGTTTCCCAATGGAAGACCTCCGGAAAGCCTGAGGCGAGCTGTAAAACAATCGAGGAACACCGAGCCCCTCCCCAACGAGAAGGGTTCCTTCTTCAGCGCCCCGACTGCCTGCGAGGAACATTGTGGTCCGTAAGGGCTCACAAGGAGCTCAGGCGCCCCCGGCGGTCCTGGGCGGCCCTGGGCGGCCGTGGGCGCTGCCAGGGCGCGCCGCCCGGGCTCTTGGGGCACCCGAGAAAGCCCCCCCGAAGTGGGCCCCGAGCCGTAGAACGATCGGTCCAGGGCGCCCAACTGGCCATCGCTCGGACGTCCATTCCCTGTGCTTTTTTCGGTTTCGTGCGTGGTTCTTCCGCCAAATGATCAAGGATGCTCCTCGCCGAAGGAAAAATGCACACGTCCGAGCGATGCCAAGCCAAATGGTCCTCGCCGAAGGACAAAAATACACACGTCCGAGCGATGCCAAGGCAAGATGGCGGCCAGACGGCCGAGGACGCCCCCAAGACACCCCAGGAGGCCTCCACGAGGCCTCCCACGAGGCAAATATAGTTGCCTGTCCGTCGGTGGTTTGAAAGATGTCGGCGCTCTCGCCGTTCTGGCGCCCCGACGCTCCAGGACGGCCCAAGATCGCCCCAAGACCGCCCCGAGAGGAGATCTCGAGCTCGCAGGAGGCCCCACGATGCCCCCAAGAGGCTGCCGAGAGCCCCCAAGGGGCCCCCAGGAAGCCCCAAACTGCCCCCCAAAAGGCCCGCAAAGTGCTCCCGAAAGACTCTAAGAAGCATCCCTGAGAACTCTGACCGGCAACCCAGGCACAGTGGCGGGATAGGCTGAAGGCCAAGAAATACAGCGCCTCATAAAAGTGTACCAGAGCCGCACCCCCGAGGCCACAACCCTTTGAATGTTGCTGCACGATTGCGACCAGCCAGCCTACAACCAGCCCAAACAAGTGGCCGGCATTTGAGGTTAGACGACAAGCCAATCAGCCGAGTTGCCAGCCAGCCAATCGGCCCGAACATCAACCAGCCAACCAACCGAGCGTAGCCATGCAAGCAATATGAAGCAACTCTGACGGCAGATGGCGATGCCCTTCGGATATGTGCCACACGCTACCTAGCAGTGTGCACTACTCTGTGCGATCTGCTCTACCCGACACTCGAACACACCCTAATTTCATACCTTCGCCTACATGTACGCACACCTATACCGATGATTATGTTCATGCGCATGCAGCTGTCGTTGCTTCCCCCTGGAATTGCTACATCCTGTGATCAGTCGTGCAGGAGATGATTACGTCTGCATGGTATCGCTGCCATGTACATGCGATGTGCCTAAACAGTTTCACTGGCAACACACACTTCCACTTGTATGTACAGACATGTGTCTAGAGACGCACATGCAGATGTTCTACACGCGTATGCATACGTTGCACGCGCACTCCCGAACCAGTTGTCATGTTCCCTCTCCCAGCACACACACACACAAACTATGTGCAACATCGTTATCTGATTACGCAGGCTGGGAAGGAAGGAAAAACAAGAAGATGCAGGATGCAGGAGGTAGAGAGAAGCGGAAGGAGGAGACAGTGAGATGGAGAAGGGGAAAACGATGTTTGCGGCTACGTGATTATCCAATGGCAGCCTGCAGCACCCTGAGCGCAGTTAAGATCGGAAGCTGCTGCTGTAGCTTCTCCCGCCTCACCCTTTGCAACATGATACACCACGTATTCCTCCACCTCCCCTCCACGTCGTTATCTTGGCATGCTCCCCTCTTCGTCCTGAACCTCCCCCTCCTCCTCCTCCTCCTCCTCCTCCTCGTCATCATCATCATCATCATCATCATCAGCATCATCATCATCATCATCATCATCATCATCATCATCATCATCATCATCATCGTCGTCGTCGTCGTCGTCATCATCATCATCGTCATCATCATCATCATCATCATCATCATCATCATCATCATCATCATCATCATCATCATCATCATCATCATCATCATCATCATCATCATCATCATCATCATCATCCCTCTCCCCTTCCTTCTCCCCCGTACTCCTGCCTCCTCATCCGATGGTTCCCACATCCTCCCTCCTCCCTGGCACCCCTCGTCCCTCCTGCTCCTCATCCCTCCCCCTCTCGCCCTCGAAACGTTACCTACTGGCCATGGGTGCTCTGCAGGGCCAGGCCTCACAAGGACCTGGCGCACAGCCCCCCGCTCCCAACTGCTCCCAACCGCGCAGGCACAAGCCAGGCTTTGCGGGCTCTCCTCGCGGCCCACGGCTCTGCTGGGCCGGCCACGACATCGCGCGCCGCCCGCTCACCCTCCCCCCTCCTCCCCTCCTCCTCCTCCTCCTCCTCCTCCTCCTCCTCCCCTCCTCCTCCTCCTCCTCCTCCTCTCCTCCTAATCTCCTCCTCCTCCTCCTCCTCCTCCTCCTCCTCCTCCTCCTCCTCCTCCTCCTCCTCCTCCTCCTCCTCAGGTCCCGGCTTGAAAAACCGAAGGCGTAAAACGTGGGCATGCAACAGCAGCGGCAAGCGCCGAACCGCTAATCACTTGATCGAAGCGCCCTGGGACGCCCCACGGTGTCATTCAGGGTCAGACTCGCCGGAGAAGAGCTCACGGAGCGCCCTGTTTCCGGCCCGTCCAGCGGGGGTTGCGGGCCGGCCGGCGTCCCGGCAGCTCCCCTAGGCCTGCCTGTCCACCTCGGCCTTGATGGCGAGCAGCTTCTGCAGGCACTCCTCCGTGATCTTGTCGGGCGTGGAGGCGCCGGAGGAGACCCCGATCCTCATGGGTCGTCCTGGCGTCAAGACTCCCTTGGCTACCTCGAGGCCCTCCCCAGCCATCGCAACACTGACCGGGGTGATGAGCGGCTTGTGCTCAATCGTGTTCTCGAGCCCACTGGCACCGCCAATCCTCGTCGCATCGTCGATGTGATACACGGGCACATCTTCCTGTTCGCAGATCTCTGCTAGATGGGTTGTGTTCGACGAATTGAACCCGCCGATGATGAGCACGAAATCCACCGCCTCCGAATAGTCATCGGGAACAGGATTCGAGGGCCCCTTCATTTTGTTCTCCATTGCCGCTGAAGACGTATCGTCTTTCACCTTAGCCGATGCTAGGTCAAATTCAACATCCTGCTGCTCTTCTTCAAGGACGGCATACAACTTGGAATCGACAGCTCGAGGCTCCTTTCCGAGCATCTTGTACATGGCATCTTGACGGTCCTGTGTCGCATCGCAGATGGTGTTACTCGTCATGAAGTGATCCTTCAACTTCTGAGGACCATATTTTTTCAGCATCGTCCTTTCGAACAGCTTCCCCATCATCATCGTCTCACTCTTCATCATTGTCGTCTGATTTGCCATTCCAACTTTTGTCAGGTCAGTCTCTGGATCAAACCCATCCGAGTGAGATCCTTTAAACCTCGCCATGAACTCGTCCTTGCTGCCTCCCTCCATGATATAGTTGCTGACGTACTCCGCGTCCTCGATGCCTTTCAACACCAAGTACGAGGAAGCAAAAGATGTTGTCGCTACTGTCTCTTCATGGTTGTATTTTCCGTGGACCAGCGCAGTGTAACCTTTCCTCTTGGCCATCTCTACAGCGCCCCAAACCCTGGCAACCCAAGGACAGGTGGTGTCCACAATCTTAGCCTCCCTCTCCTGCAAGAAAGCCATCTCGTCCACGGACGCCCCGAAGGCTGGCAGCAGCACAACATCGCCTTTGTTCACGACGCTCCAGTCCTTGTTCCCGCTCGTCTTGTCCTGCTCGATGAACCCCATGCCCATCTTCTCCAGGCCATCGTTGACGACGGGATTGTGGATGATCTCGTTGGTGCACCAGATCTTTTTATCAGGGAAGAAGCGGCGCGCCTCGTGTGCCATGGCGATCGCCCGCTCTACCCCCCAGCAGAACCCGTAAGACTGGGCCAGGACGAATGTGAGAGACTCCTCCCGGTGCACGAAGCCAGCTAAGCGGATCTTGGTCAGCAGCTCGCTCCCCGCGCTCTCCTTCAGGTTCTCGATGGAGGTCGCCATGCCGTCGCGGCTGAACTTGTAGTAATCGTCCGACCTCGGGAAACGAAAAGGCAGCTACCGCTACCGCTGCTCCCCTGATCTCTCCTGGGGTGCGTTCTCACCAGAACTGCAGGGCGAATCCAGCGCTTGCGACGAGGGCCTCCCAGGAGGCCCCAAAAAGGCGAAAACCCAGGAAAGGGCAACGGCGCCAGTTGGTATAAAACAGGGCCAAGATCGGGATAAATCGCTCCAGAGCGTTCCGGAGCGCTCTCAGAGCGTTCCGGAACGCTCTGGAGCGGCCGCGGCGCCCAATACATTCTCCAAACCCGCCGATCCTCAGAGATTTCGACTTATCCCGATCCGATTTTGTCCCGATCTTCGCGTCGTTTTATGGTACCTTTTCCTCCCATGACGACCGGTACATCGCCTTCCGGACCTTGTCCGTCTTCGTCCGGTCCACCTTGGCGATGGGCGTCGCCCCGCCGGCGCTGCGCCGGACACCCCGGGGCGCCCGCCCGGCCCGCCTGGGGGGAGCAACCAAAGACAAGGGATCCCTCCGTCCTCCTCGCCCCTCCTCCTCCTCCTCCTCCTCCTTCTCCTCCTCGTCGTCGTCCTCCTCCTCCTCCTTCTCCTCCTCCTCCTCGTCGTCGTCCTCCCCCCTCCTCCTCCTCCTGCTCCCTCCTCCTCCTCCTCCTCCTCCTCCTCCTCCTCCTCCTCCTCCTCCTCCACCTCCTCCCCCTCCTCCTCCTCCTCCTCCTCCTCCTCCTCCTCAACCAACGTCCTCCTCCTACGGGCACCGCTGCACTCCGCTTGCACCCCTCCTGGGATGCGTCCCGAGGCCAGGGCGTCGAGGCGAGAGCACCCCGGCCGTGGCGCCGAGGAGGCGGGCGCAGGGCAGCGGCGTCGGTATGAGTTCGAGGATCCTCGGAACGTGGGTTGGCGCCAAGGTGTGCTTGTCCACCGAGGCCCTCGAATGCGCCGCGGGCTGTGGAATCGGGGCCGACACAGGCTGCGTGCTGTCGGTGGAGGCTGAACGGGGTAAACACACACACACACACACACACATCGGGCTGATACACGTCCTGAGGATCATCCATACATACACCGCCCAAAAGGAGAGAATAACAAGAGAGAGAGAGGATCAAACGAGAAGAGACGGAAAGAGAGAGAGAGAGAGAGCAGAATATGCTTTCAGCCGCACCTGTGAGGTCATGACCAGACCTTGCTGGGCGACCTGCCAGGTCGTACTACGTATGACATCCCAGATGCTCTTGGGCTCGCGCAGAACAGCACCAGCTCAGTTGAGCGGGCGAAGAGCAGTGCAACAAATACACTGCTCCATCACCTGAGCCGCCCTGGGACAGGCGCCCCCGACGGCGAAAAAGATAATTTCATACCGCTTGTCGCCCGCGAATTCGCGTCTTGAGCCGGTCACGCGTGAGACGGTGGTGCGCGGCTTGCCAGCCGCCGCGTGCGGTGCGACAGCAGCGGCCTGCGTGCCTGGGGCGGGCCCCACGGCGCCCCGCGAGAGCCGCGCACCAGAGGTCACCCCAGCGAGGGGCCAAGAGCTCCGAATCCTCAGGGCTGGGGGTGGTCAGTCCTTCTCCTCCTCCTCCTTCTCCTCCTCCTCCTCCTCCTCCTCCTCCTTCTCCTCCTCCTCTTCCTTCTCCTCCTCCTCCTCCTCCTCCTCCTCCTCCTCCTCCTCCTTCTCCTTCTCCTCCTGCTCCTCCTTCTCCTTTTGCTTCTCCTTCTCCCTCTCCTTCTCCCCTTTCCTCCCCTTCCTCCTCCTCCTCCTCCTCCTCCTCCTCCTCCTCCTCCTCCTCCTCCTCCTCCTTCTCCTCCTCCTCCTCCTCCTCCTCCCCCTCCTCCTCCTCCTCATCCTTCTTCTCCTTCTCCTCCTCTCCAAATGTAGCTACGGACTCGCTTCTCGGGGGCCAAAACCAAAGTTACCCCAGACCGCAATTTGCCCAAAGAATTCGGGCGTCCCACCCTCCCGGACCATCGGGGTTGGAAAAAATCAGGGGTAGCTACGAGTTCGCGCCTCGGGGGCCCAAACCGGAGTTACCGCGGACCGGGGCTATCCAGGATCACTCGGGCGTCCAAAATGGTCACCCTTCCGCGCAGCCGATTTGATGCGGACATCGGATTGACCCTCACCGCCGGCGCCCGAGCGCGACGCACGACGCTGTGGCGGCAAGCGAGCCCGAGAGCTGCCAGCCCATGCCGTGGGCGTCGTGCGGCGGGGTCGCGCCGCGGCCCGGCTGCGGCGTCCCGGCCGCCGACGGCGCGGCGCGGGGGCCCGCGGCGGCCTGGGCGAGCGCGAAGGCATGATTGCAGGCCATCGCCCCTGGTGGCAACGTCGACCAGCCACAACCGTGGGAGCCAGACCTCCAACGGATGAAAGAAGTCATAAGCGGAGGCTCCTCGTTGCTTTCGGACTCTGGGGGCCCTCGACAGGCCCCAGGACCGTCAACAAGAATCGCCCAGGGCGAGAAGCTGGTCCTGCGGGGAAGTGGTCCAGAGCTCCGGGAACCCCGTACTCACCAAAAAATGCCCGGGCGAAGGACCCCACCGTGTGCGGGAGGCTCCCTGCGGGCCCACGATACCGTGTACTGGGCGGGGGGGCGCATGCGGACACGGCCACTGGGGCCTTCGGTGGAGCTCCTCATGGGGCCACGAGACGCTGTACTGGGTGGGCGGGGGGGGGGGACACATGCGAACTTTGCCACTGGGGGCCGTCCGTGGAGGTTCCTATTGGGCCACGAATCGCCGCTGCACTGGGTGGGGGGTGATGCACGCGGCCCCGGCTGGGTGGGAGAGGGGGCATGCGGCCGCGGCCACTGGGTCCTTCGGTGGAGCTCCCTATGGGGCCGCGAGACGCTGCACTGGGCGGGGGGGACGGCTGCGAACGCGGCCACTGGGGCCTTCAGTGGAGCTCCCTGTGGGGCTACGAAACCATGTACTCGGCGGGGGGTACGCATGCGAACGCGGCCACTGGGGCCTTCGGTGGAGCTCAATTTGGGGCCACGAAACTATGTACTAGGTAGTAGGGGACGCATGCGAACTTTGTCACTGGGCGCTTCGGTGGAGCTCAACATAGGGCCACGGATAGCTGTATTGGGCGGTGGGGCGAATGCAAAATTTGCAACTGGGGGCTTCAGTGGAGCTCCCTATAGGGCCACAAAGCGCTGTACTGGGTGGGCGGGGGGGGACGCATGCGAACTTTGCCTTTGGGGGCTTGAGTGGAGCTCCCTGTAGGGCCACGAAGCGCTGTGCTGGGTAGGGTGGACGCAGGCGGCCGTGGCCAGTGGATCCGTCGGTGAAGCTGCCTATGGGGCCACGACGCGCTGTGTTGGGAGGGGGGGACGCATGCGAAGGCGGCCACCGGGGCCTTCGGTGGAGCTCCCTATGGGGCCACGAAGCGTGCTGGGTGCGTGCCGAACATGTTGACACGCGGAGGGCAGAGGCAGGGATGGGTGGGGAGAGGGCGGGAAGGACAGGAGGGTGAGACGCGGGGACTGTGTCTCCAAAACGAAGACCCAACACCATATTATGGTTGGCAATCCTCCTCCTCCTCCTCCTCCTCCTCCTCCTCCTCCTCCTCCTCCTCCTCTTCCTCCTCCTCCTCCTCCTCCTCCTCCTGCTCCTCCTCCTCCTCCTCCTCACCCTGGCCGCGTCGACCTGGCGGGGCCCCGGAGGCCCCAACGCCGGGCGACGGCGCCCGGCGAGGAGCCCTCGCGGCGCCCGACCCATGCGCTCCGCACGGGGCCTCCCGGGCCCCTCCCGGGGTCGCCCCTGGCCGAGCCTGCAGGCCGCCGCGTCCGGCCGCGGCGACGAGAGAACCTCCTCCGGAGGAGGAGGAGGAGGGAGGAGGAGAGGGAGGAGGAGGAGGAGGAGGAGGAGGAGGAGGAGGAGGAGAGAGGAGGAGGAGGAGGAGGAGGAGGAGGAGGAGGAGGAGGAGGGAGAGGAGGAGGGAGGAGGAGGAGGAGGAGGAGGAGGGAGGAGGAGGAGGAGGAGGAGGAGGAGGAAGAAGCAAATGAGGAGGAGAAGGAAGAGGATGCCCGCAGAATCCGCGGACGCGGCGCCTCTCGGGGGCGAGAGGGCCCCGCGCACTCTGCGGCCCGAGGCCTGCACAGGCGGGGAGCCCACCGAGTCGAGGACCCCTCGAGGCGGGTGCCGACATCGATGGGCCCCCAAGGGGGTTCAGGGTCACGGCTGCCCCGGTCGGTAGACAAGCGCGAGGCACGACTCGCCGAGCGACTACTCGCAGCTTACGATTCGCTGCATCGGGCAAGCATGTGTCTTCGGAAGCCTGCAAGTAGGCACTCGTCGAGTCGTGGCACGCGGTCGGTGAGGTTGTGGCTGGTCTGCAGCGTGTGCGGGCTCTGTCGCGCCCGCCTCTCCAACAAGGCCAGGGGGGCGGCTCTGGTGGGCAGCGGCTGCGGGGGAGGAAAAGGAAGAGAAGGAGAAGAAGGATGAGGAGGAGGAGGAGAAGGAGGAGGAAGGAGGAGGAGGAGGAGGAGGAGGAGGAGGAGGAGGGAGAGGAGGAGGAGAACGAGGAGCAGGAGGAGGAGGAGGAAGAGGAGGATTGCAAAGTAGCGCTGATGCCCTCACGGGTAGGCCATAACCCTGTTGAATCGGATGGAGCACTTGGGCTCACCCACCCTTGAAATAATTTGCACTTGGTAATGGTGGGTGATGTGCGTGTAGCGCATATCCTGTGGCAACCACCTCTGCCTCGTAGCACCGTGACCGGGGGGGGGTCAACGCATGTGGGTCAGACGTCCCAGCATGAGGGGACGACGAATGATGGACCCAAGCATGATGTGTGACAACAATGTGTGTGTAAATGTGAGACCCATGTTGTGTCAACATTGGTGCCGCCAGGATGCACCGAACCGAATTCAAGCACCAATGTGCGTTCCCAAAGGGGGGCACGGTTTGTCCGCCCCACGGGGGGTGCAAACATAGCTCGGTCTTCAAGTGACCGAAAAACGTGTCCCGCACGTCGGTCCTCATGGGATGCCCGCGGAGCTCGTGCGGAAGATGTCCGAGGCTTGGGCGGCCGCCTCCCAAGGGTGACAAGTGCGGGTCGGTGTTGACGAGCTCTGTGGCAACCTAAACGGTCGCTTCCTGGGTCCCTGGATGGGGGCCTAGGGTGTCGAGAGTGTACGTGCCCAGCTATGACCCCGTCCGAGTCCAGGGCAGCCCCACTCCCGAGGTCGAACGGCCACGCGGCCAAGACGAGGTTCCGCTGTTGGCACCTGGTACTGTGGGATGACGATTAAGAAAAAAAAAGGAGGGGGGAACGATTAAAAAAATAGTTTCCCACACCGGGGGGGAACGCTCAGAAGCAGGGCTCGCCTGTGCGGTGTTTCGTCACCAGGGGGGGCACGCGCCCGAGGACGGCGGGGGGGGGGGGGGACGATAAAAAAATAGTTTCCCAGCCCGGGGCCGGTTTTTTCTAATCATCATCCCGGGCGCCGCCGCGTGAACACGACCCGCGGTCATTTTTTAATCAGCATCCTCCATTACTGGTGAGTGATATGCGCGTAGCGCATATCCTGTGGCAGCCACCTCCGCCTAGCAGCCCCGTGACCAGGGGGTCAACGCTTGTGGGGCAGCTGTCCCAGCATGAGGGGGCGACGAAAGATGGACCCAAGCATGATGTGTGACAACAATGTGTGTGTGTGTAAATGTGAGCCCCATGTTGTGTCAACATTGGTGCCGCCAGGATGCACCGAACCGAATTCAAGCCATCATAGTGTTCCCAGTGGGGGCACGGCTTGTCCTCCCCAAGGGGGAAGCAAACGTCGCTCGGTCTTCAAGTAACCGGAAACAACAATTCCCGCACTTCGGTCCTCATGGGACGCAAGCGGAGCTTGTGCGGAAGATGACGGAGGTAGAGGTGGTCACCTCCCGAGGGTGACACCGGCGGGTCGGTAGAGGAGGAGGAAGAGGAGGAGGAGGAGGCGGAGGCAGAGGAGAAAGAGGAGGACTGGGAGGAGGAGGAGGAGGAGGAGGCGGAGAAGGAGGAAGAGGAGGAGGGAGAACAGGAGGACGAGGAGGAGGAGGAGGATTTGTTTGACATCAACGCCCACGCCACAAATACTCCGTCGCAATGTACGACGAACTCCACGTAGCCGTACACGACGACAGGGTGTAGGAAAGTGAATCAACAGCGCGCGCTTGGCGCAGATGATCTGTCAACCGAACGATCTCCCTGTCTGCAGCATCCCTGGCACGCCAACGCGCCTCATTGCGGTTTTGCGTAATTCTGTGTGACGAGTGCGCCGCGGCGCCCCGCAACACCATCCTTAAACCTCACAGCAGAGAACCTCCAAACGCACCAACTCTGGACGGCCATGCCGTGCCGGATTGAGCCATGGGGGTTCCGCCCGCCGGTGGGCGGCTGGAACCAAAATGGCTTGAACCAACATGGCTACGGACTGCAGAGGAGGAGGAGGAGGAGGAGGAGGAGGAGGAGGAGGGGGAGGAGGAGGAGGAGGAGGAGAAAGGGGAGGAGGAGGAGGAGGAGGAGGAGGAGAAGGAGGAGGAGGAGGAGTTTGGAGGGGCCCTGGGACACAAATGAATACACACAAATCAGGAGATCCCCCATATATTCGCATATGTTCTGGGTTTTTGTCTCCCCCCACTTCCCATATGTTCCCAGATTTTCTGGAAACGACGATGCATTGTGTCTGTGTGTGTTTTTCCCCTCCTGAGAGATGGAGGAGGAGGAGGAGGAGGAGGAGGAGGAAGGAGGAGGAGGAGGAGGCGGAGGAGGAAGAGCGGAAGGACAGCCAAGGGGAAGAAGGAGGAGCAGAGGAGCAGGCCCGAGAAGGGGAGGGGCGCCCCCTGAGCCGCACCCGCCGAAGGAGCAGGGGCTGGTCTTGAAGCACACGTCGGCTACGGCCCTGAAGAAGGGCCCCCCTCCTCCTCACTTCTGGCCCTCCTCATCCTCCTCGTCTTCCTTCTCCTCCTCCTCCTCCTTCTCCTCCTCCTCCTCCTCCTCCTCCTCCTCCTCCTCCTCCTGAATCTGCAGGGGTCTACGGGTGCCCTGGCCCGCATGGTTCCGCCTGGAGCAGGCGCAGCAGGAGCGAGCGAGACTGCTCGGGATTACTCGTCTGTCATCGTGGACTCAGGATTTCGTCGCCCCGCCGCCGCGCACGCGGCCCTCTCAAGGCGGGCCAAGAACGCGGGGGCGGCGGCGCGGGCAAAGCGTTGCCGACCTGTCCGCGTCGGCGCCCAAGCCCTCGGCTGGGCGCGCCTGCAGGGCGCTGCAGATTCCTCCCTGGCTCCGCCTCGAGAGGCAGCGCTGGTCGACCTCACACTTTCTGCACTTCTCACATTTCTCACACGCGCCTTACCTGAATGCGTCTCTGACACTGCGCGCTCCTCAGGACCATCCTCGCAAAATCTGGCCTGAGTGGCCACATGGGCCGTCCGTTCGTGCCCGGCAGGGTGAAGGGGCTGAACCTCCTGCTGGGCGTGATGAGGCACTTCTGGTATCTGGTCTCGGGAGGGACCCCCCCTCTCCATGGATGTCCTCCGCTTCCCATTGGGCACCAGCGCTGTAGCTGATGTCGTCGGGCTTCTCCTTCGCCTCCGTTTTCCGCTGCAGCTGCCCGCGCGCGCTGCCCCAAGCGCTGTAGTTGATGGCGAGCTTCCCAGTTTCGCCACCTGCCAGCCACGTCGCTGCGATCGCTGCACAAGCATTCCACATGGCCCTACTGGCGCCGTCACCGCTGTAGCTGGTCATGTATGGCTCCATCTTCGCCTCCCACTTCTCGCGCGCCCTGCTCCGGGCGCTGTAGCTGATGATGTCGGGCTCGGCTTTCGCCTCGCACTTCCCGCTGCGCGTCGTGAGAGGCTTCCGGCCTTGACTCGCCCTTCTCGCACGCGCTGCTCCCAGCGCCGTAGCTAACGGTGCCGGGCTCTATCTTCGCCCCCCACTTCTCGCGTTTCTCGCTGCGCGTCATGGGGAAGTTCAGACTAGCGATATTGGGTTCGAGCTTCGCCTTCCCATCCTCGCACGCCCTGCTCCCAGCGCTGTAGCTGCTGCTGTCGGGTTCTAGATTCGCCTCCCACATCTCGTCAGCGCGCTCGCGCTTTTCCCAGTGCTGTGGCTAGCGACGTCGGACTCCAGCTTCGCCGTTCCCTTCTCGCAAGCCCTGATCCCGGCGCTGTAGCTGATGATGCCGGGCGCCATCTTCCCCCCCCACTTCTCGCGCTTTGCGCTGAATTGCATGGGGAACTGCAGACTAGCGATATTGGGTTCTAGCTTCGCCGTGCTATCCTCGCACGCCCTGATCCCAGCGTTGTAGCTGGTGGTGTGGGGGCTCTAGCTTCGCCTCCCACTTCTCGTCCGCGCTGTTCCCACTACTGCTGTGGCTAGCGACGTCGGACTTCAGATTCGCCTTCTCATTCTCGCACGCCCTGATCCCAGCGCTGTAGCTGATAATGTCAGGCTCCACCGTCGCCCCCCCACTTCTCGTACTTCTCTCTGGGTGTCGCGGGAAACTTCTGACTGGCAGTGTCGGGCTCTAGCGTCGCCTTCCCCTTCGCGCACGCCCTGGCCCCAGCACTATAGATGATGGTCGGGCTCCATCTTCGCCTCCCACGCACTTCTCGCTGCGTGTCGTGAGGAACTTCAGACTAGCGATATTGGGTTCTAGCTTCGCCTTCCCATCCTCGCACGCCCTGCCCCCAGCGCTGTAGCTGGCGGTGTCGGGCTCAATCTTCGCCTCCCACTTCTCGCGTTTCTCTCTGCGTGTCGTGGGGAAGTTCGCACTAGCGATATTGGGTTCGAGCTTCGCCTTCCCATCCTCGCACGCCCTGCTCCCAGCGCTGTAGCTGGCGGTGTCGAGCTCTAGTTTCGCCTCCCACTTCTCGTCCGCGCGTCCACGCTCTTCCCAGTGCTGTGGCTAGCGACGTCGGACTCCAGCTTCGCCGTTCCCTTCTCGCAAGCCCTGAAGCCGGCGCTGTAGCTGATGATGTCGGGCTCCATCTTCGCCCCCCATTTCTCGCGCTTTTCGCTGAGTGCGATGGGAAACTTCAGACTAGCGATATTGGTTCTAGCTTCGCCTTGCTATCCTCGCACGCTCTGACCCCAGCGCTGTAGCTGGTGGTGTAGGGCTCTAGCTTCGCCTTCCACTTCTCGTCCGCGCTGTTCCCAGTACTGCTGCGGCTAGCGACGTCGGACTCTAACTTCGCCTTCCCCGCCTCGCACGCCCTGATCCCAGCGCTGTAGCTGATTATGTCAGGCTCCATCGTCGCTTCCCACTTCTCGTGCTTCTCTCTGGGTGTCGCGTGAAACTTCTGACTGGCAGTGTCGGGCTCTAGCGCCGCCTTCCCCTTCGCGCGCGCCCTGGCCCCAGCACTGTAGTTGAAGGTCGGGCTCCATCTTCGCCTCCCACGCACTTCTCGCTGCGAGTCGTGGGGAATTTCAGACTAGCGATATTGGGCTCCAGCTTCGCCTTCCCATCCTCGCACGCCCTGCCCCCAGCGCTGTAGCTGATGCTCTCGGGCTCCGCGTTCGCCTCCCGCTTCTCGCCCGCTGGCTCCTGCAATCACCGCTCGACCCTGCCGTAGCCGAAGGGTGAGGCGGGCCAGCTGCCGAAGCCAAGGGCGACCTTGCGGCTGGTCGCCAGGAGCAGCATCCGCCATGCGCGCCGCTGGCTCTTGCTCGCCATGGGGCGCCTCTCTTCCGTCGGGGGCGCACACCACATTGAGCCTTGGCTGGCGGCGAACGCCTGCAAGCTGCCTCCACCGGTCGCGTCTTCTCCTGGCGCTGGGGGCGTTCCTCGATCGCGGGCCGCTGCGCGCCGCCGCGGGCAAGACGGCTGCGAGGCCTTTCCGAGGAACCACAAGGCAGGAGCGAGCGAGGAACGAGGGGCAAGGGGGAGGGAGGGCGAGGGAGCGGGGAGCGACGGCGAGGGAGTGAGGGGGCGAAGGGCGGGCACCTCGAGGCGTGGGGAGCGGCCCAGGCGGAGGAGCTGGAGACCGTGCGCGCGTGCGCCCTTCGCAGCAAGCCTACGGCCCCATGGAGATACCCCACAACAAAAAGCCTTCCACGGCGGTAGAGAGCCCATACACGAAGAACGACAGGGTACGGTGTGGGAATTAGAAAAGAACTCTCGGGTAAGGAACCCAAGAGGCTGGGAGCCGGTGGAACGCCAACTGAGGCCTGGCCATGGACATTACCACCGCCCCCATCAAATAAGGAATCCCAAAGTTCCTGAGGCCTCCTGGCAAATGCCCCAACGAACGCCCACACCGTACCCGATCCCAGCCTACAGTCTAAACTGATAGTAAGGTTGCGCGATAAGGTTGCAAGGGTATTGGAAGGCCACGCCGACACTTTTCGAGCATGCGCGGCCCTCGAAAGTGGTTGAGGAAGGGCCGAGGATGACTGATGACCGAGGAAGCGAGGATGCAAGGGCGCCCTTGGGAAGTCGATCATCCTTAATATCAGTTTTGACTGTAGGGTCGCTCCACACCCTCATGCCAGCTGTAGGAGGAGAGCCCCCCCCCGCCCCGCCCCGTCGAACATCCGCGGCGCCAGCTTCCCGAGCACGCATCCCTCCCGGGCTAAGATCGCTTCGCACCCCTGTTTAGCATGGAGAAGGCGGGTCCTGAGGGAAACGGGTCCTAGACCCTGGGGCCTTCCCCCAGGACGAGGCCTGCATCCTGAGTCGGTTTATGACAGTCCCGGGGCCCATGGAAGGCCCCCAGAGCCCGAAAGCGGCGAAAACACTCAGGACCCGTTTGATGGGCCTGTCTTCCACCACCACCACCATAAGTTGGAGGGGGAGGGGGTCCTCCTCAGTCCTCCTCCTCCTCCTCCTCCTCCTCCTCCTCCTCCTCCTCCTCCTCCTCCTCCTCCTTCTCTTCGTCTTCCTCCTCCTTCTCTTCGTCATCCTTCTCCTCCTCGTCCATCACAGTTTCCCTCAAGACCCGTCTCCCCCATGGCGACCTCGTGCCAGCTGCAGGAGGAGAGCCGCCCCCCCCCCCCCCCCCCG
>CAUYUJ010017250.1:172500-175000 GCA_963575745.1 Prorocentrum cordatum | reverse complement strand
TGCATCCGTCCGTCTGCCCCCCCGCTTCGGCCTGGCGCTGCTTTTGCGCGTTCTGCCCCCCCCCCCCCCCCCTGCACTGCCCTGTGTTTCCAGTCCCCAGGCACTGCGAGAGCCTCCCGACGGAAACCAGTCCCGAAGAAGGGATGAATTCTGGAGGTAGGACAGGGGTGTGGTGTAAAGGGTTGTGGTGCCAAAGCTGGATTTGGCGAGGTGATCGATCGTACATAGCATCGCCGCTTCCACGACTGGCACCACACCCCTTTACACCACACCCCTGTCCTACCTCCAGAGAGTCGAGAGGTGCGGGGCCGGCGGCCAGAAGACCAAGCCTGGGGCGACAGAGGTCCGGGAGGGGAGGAGGGAGCGGACCAGGGCGGGGAGCCCAGCCGCCCGCGCACACGCTCTCTTTCTCTCTGCGCAGATCCCGACACGCCGAGAGGGGTCCAGCTGACCCGCCAGTCGCAAGAGACACGTGGAAGCATGAAGTAGGAAGGCGGATAACAGAATTACGCCAGCGAAAAAACCCAATCAGTGGATGGTTCGATCGATAAGGAGATCGACCAGGAACCCGGGAACCCGGGACCCACCGAAATCGGCCCGGAACCAATAACCAGGAACCAGGGAACCCAGAACTCAGCCGGCCACGAAAATCGGCGGGCCACTTTCGCCAAATCTTCCAATTTCTGCTAGGACCCCTTCAGTGTAGGCACTGATTGGGCAAAAGCGGTTTGGGCCCGCCCAGAGAAGAACAACAGATAACAAAAACAGAACGACCCTGGAAGCAGGAAGGCGCTCGAGGTACATCAGGATCTGTGAATCCAAGGGCAACTACTAGCAACGACTGGCGTGTACTTGCAGGGCATGCTGCCCCCCTCCTTCCTTCCCCTCCTCCTCCTCATCCTCATCTGGACCCGCCAAGAGGCAAAGAGGCATGCTCAGGATACTGTACGGGGCCTCCGCCCCCACTCTGTCTTCGTGCAACGCTGCGCTTCCTACGCATCGTACGGATGAAGATGGGGAGAAGGAATGGGGCGGCGGAAGGGATGAGGACGAGGATGGAGGAGCACGTAGGAGGTTGAAGAGGAAAGAAGCAGGGAGAGAGCAGGCGTAGGAGGAGAACGGAGGAGGAGGAGGAGAAAGGAGGAAGAGGAGGAGGAGGAGGAGGAAGGGGAGGAAGGGGGGAGGGGAGGAAGAGAAGTCGCAGGGTGAGAACGGGAAAGAGGAGGAGAAATGTGGGCAGGATGAGGAGGATGAGGAGGGAGAAAGAGGGATGCTGAAGAAGCTTTCCCAGCGAGCTCGGTCGAGGGCACAACAGGTTGCCCAGCGTGCGCATGTCAAAGCCGCGACCGCAGTGAGATGACGTTCTGTCGGGCCCACGCAATCTCGTTCAGCCAGGCGAGAACAGCCCTGGTCCCCCACAGCAGCTCCCCGGCGATGCCCATCAACGTCTTCGGGGACCCCGCGAGAAGGGCCCTGATGCACCTCCTGTACGCCAGCGTCGAGGGCAGCGTCCCCGGCTCGCCGAGAGCCTCCTCGTGCAGGGTCACAAACTGTTCCCTGCGCGCACAGGACACGGCCCGCGTCGGAGGGTTCTGGCAAAAAGCGACCGGTGGAGGAGGCGAGCGCACGACCACGCCTCGAGATGCTGAGGCCAGAGGGGGCGCCCTGCCAGGGAGGGCCATATTTTTCACAACCAAAAGCAACCTTCGCTGGACACGCCTGGTTCATATACATATATATATATATATATATCCTGTGGTGTGCTGTCTTCCAGCTGCCCAGTCGTCTCCGCCCCTTAGCAGCTGGATGCTGTCTGCTAGCCGCAAACGAGACATGGCCGCAAACGTTCCCAGAGTGTGTACGCCTCGCCCTCCTGGCTTGGCCAGGAGGGCGTATGCACAGCTCCTAGGCTCAGTTTGGGCCCTGGCCAGGGAGCAGGGGAGATAGAGAGATAGATAGACATATAGATATGTAGATCGACATATGTATACACACATACATACATATATACATAAGTGTGCATATATATATATATGCATAAATAAATATGTACAGGTATGATCGGCAAATCTAGCTATGTACTGGCATATATATATACACATATATATATATATATATATTGCCTGATACTAGTTTTTAAATGAAGATATCTGTATATGTGATTATGTACATATGTACAACATATAGTTAGCCATATAGATAAATAGCTAGGTAGGTGCAAAGAAAGAGATACATCGACTTCGTCGCCCGACTTTATGGGGTTGGCGCTGGCCCCTCCCCTCCCCTCCCCTCCCAGACCCCCCCCCTCCCTGGCGCGCGGAGTTCGCAGATGGCACCAGGTGCGGCGCTGGAGGCGCCGCCAGGAGTGCCGGGGAGGGGGGGTCCAGACAGGACGAGAACTGTCATGACAGGACTGGCTCAGGAGATGCGTTGCAGGCCTTCCAGGATATCCAGCGGCCCCCGTCCCTGCAGCCCCTGTGGATCATCAGGAAGCCTGGGA
>CAUYUJ010017250.1:142500-167500 GCA_963575745.1 Prorocentrum cordatum | reverse complement strand
AGCAGCAGTAGTAGTAGTAGTAGTAGTGAAAGTAGTCGTAGTAGTAGTAGTAGTAGTAGTAGTAGTCGTAGTCGTAGTCGTAGTCGTAGTAATAATAATCCAAGTGGTAGTGAGAGGATGAGGAGGAGGAGGAGGAGGGGGGGAGGAGGAAGAGGAAAATGAATAGGAGGAGGGACCCGCACCAAAATTATTTCCGTCGGCCTAAGGATTTCTCCGTCGGCCTAAGGAGTTCTCAGTATTCCTGTGGATTCGTAAAGGTTCCTAAGGATGCCTGAAGGAATCCGGAGGCATCCTGAGGAATTCCTAAGGATCCTAAGGAATCCTAAGGATCCTAAGGAATCCCAAGGATCCTAAGGAATCCCAAGGACCCTAAGGAATCCTAAGGAATCCTGAGGAATCCTAAGGAATCCTAAGGAATCCTAAGGAATCCTAAGGAATCCTAAGGAATCCTAAGGAATCGAAGTACTTGTGAAGAAGAAAGAAATACTTCTGACGAAGAAAGAAGTACTTCTGAAGACGAAGAAAGAAATACTTCTGAAGATCCCATGGTTGTAATTGGTCGCATTTCTGGTTGCAATTCGCTCCGAACGGTTGGAATTGGGACAAGTCGGTTGTAATTCGTCCCATTTCAGGTTTGAACCCCCCCTCGGGCTGCCTTTGGTCATCGTCGCTGCGCCCCCGCCGTGGGCGCTGCTGGCGGCCGCCAGCGCCGGCGCCGGCGCCGAGAGCGGGGGGGGCGGGGGGGCTGAACCCCCCTCCCCCCCTTGGGAGGGGGGTGGGGGGTCGGGAGGGGCGGTGTTTGGGTGGGAGGGGGGTCCCCCTGGTTTTGATCGACGGCGCCAGGTGTTGGGAGGGGGGGCCCACCCCCCGGTTTGAAACGCGCCGCCGAATGTTCCCAAGGCAAGCGCCCGTGAAACGCGTTCTCTCAAAAGTACGGACATCTTCTGGCGCTGGACCTGGCTCGCCGAGTTCCCGCTTCCACTCTTCGGGCGTTGCTAGAAGTGCCCTCGGCCCAGAGTACCCCCAGCTTTTCGTTCCGTGTTGGAGCCCCTAGGGCCCTCTGGGCCTCGGGAGGGGTGCCCTGGAGGCCGTCTGGGTTACGCCGGGAATCCTGGGGGTACCTTGGGCCAGGGGTACTTCTAGCAACACCCGAAGTCTGGCCCTTCCCACTCCGCGTTGGCCCTCCCTGTGGCCCCTGGACCCCTTCCGGAAGGCGGCACTTTTGCCCCGAAAATTTCGCGGCGGACCCGGCAGCGGCGACGAGAGGGGGGCCTCCTGGGGGGCCTCCTGGGGGGCCCGACAAGACTGAGCACGCTCGAAGACTTACGTCGGGTATGTCCCCCTACAGGGGGATTTTGGACGAAGAATCCAGAACATACCCTGGAAATATGCAAAAACTGCCCACTAATACTTCAAACGTCATCCCCAGGCCATGTTCTGACTATGTTTGACTTTCCCTCCTGTAGAAGGACAGGCCCGACTTAATCAAAGACCTGGGCCGTCGAAGCGGGAGCGAGCCCAACGAGTTCTGTCTCCTCGAAGCTCGCGCCTCGAGGTCCTTCTCTCCCGCAGACGGGGGCCACATGCCTCTTGTTTCGGTGCGGGGTCGCCGGAGCTCTGGACCACTCCCAGGAGAATGTTTCGTTGCGCCGAGCAGGCTTTGTAGAAGAAGAAGAAGAAGAAGAAGAACAACAACAACAACAACAACAATGCCACAACCATAGACTTTCGATGGTCCGCGTGGATTTCTTGGATCTGCGCTGGGCCCCCCTCCCTGGCGCGCGGACCGCGCCAGAGGCGGCGCTGGAGGCACCGCTGGGGGGGGGGCCCAACGCGCATCCAAGAAATCCACGCGGAGCGCCAAAAAAATATGTTTATGGCGTTTTTTCTTGTTCGATCTGGGACGATCCCACCAGAGCCGGGTGAGACTCCGCAGCGTTCGAAGAATAGCGAACAAGCAGACTCCTGCCGTGATGCTTCTGCATGCCCCGAGGGGGTCTGGCTCGTGGACTCTCCTCTGATCGGCGCTGGACCTCCCTCGCTGATGCGCGGAGCGCCACAGCGGGGGCGGCGCCGGAGGCGCCGCCGGGGGGGGGTCCACCGCGCCGATCCAAGGAACCCGCGCGATTCCTCCTCCTCCTCTCCTCCTCCTCCTCCTCCTCCTCCTCCTCCTCTCCTCCTCCTCCTCCTCCTCCTCCTCCTCCTCCTCCTATCCTTATTCCTTATTAGAATATACTCCTACTCCCCCCTCAGGCCGGCAGATAGGGGCCGCATCCGGGTGGTCCCATCCTAACCTGTAAAAAACAATACAAAATCAACATTTTTCTTATTTTTTCCTCTCGACATGGACGTCCTGTCGTCCACGGCGATAATCCATTGCAAAAAATACCACAAAGAGCACACGCGCGCGTTCATGTCAGAATCCTACCGAACACCGTGTGTTTGCAAGCATTTCAACATAAAAACATCAAAAACCCAATGCTTTTTCACAAAAATTGTACAAATTTCCCGCCCGGGCTCTCTTGCTGAAATCATAGGAAAACCATAGGAATCTTAAGAATTCGGTCAAATCCAGCGATTTCACGTTATCGCGCGGTGCACTCGCGATGCTCTGTCATGCACCCAGGCCGCGAATCCTGTGCAAAAAATACCACGCGGGCGACATGCGCGCGCGTCGCCGCGAGCGCATGCTCAAATCCTTCATAGAGTCGTCGCCGTCATTGGCACCGTCGCATGGACGTCCTGTCGTCCACGTCGCAAAATGCATGGCAGGAATGGGACCCGGCTTACCGGGCCGTTCTCGACACGGCCACCTCTGGCTTCCTGCGGTGTACCGGGCCATTCTCGACTCGTCTGGCAATGCGTGCGCGGCATTCAACACGCGCTCGCCAGTTCCCGTCGGCAACCGCCATCGCGGCCGCATCAGCTGTACCAAACCGGCTGGCCGGTGTGACTTCGGCCCCCAGTTGTGCCAGCTTTGCTTCTTATGTTGTGGGAGGGCGGGTGGGACTGGGCATGCCATGCTTGACTCGCTCGAGCTGGCTAGCTTGACTCCTACTCCTACTCCTACTCCTCCTCCTCCTCCTCCTCCTACTCCTCCTCCTCTGGTCCCCTCTCCGAGGGGGGGGCCAGCCCCTCCAGCGTCTCGAGGCACTCCCTGCGGGGCCCCCGCAGCTCCGGACCACGGCCCCCAAAACCAGTGCCCTGCCCCAGATCGGGGGCCGACGGCCCGCGGTGCGCGCCCTGGCCAGAGGGCAGCAGAGAGTCCAGCCGTGGCGACGCGGGCTGTCCGGGACGAGCAGCAGTCTCTCGGCACCCTCTCCTCCTCCGAGGGCCGCGGGCCCCCGGGATATATACACCGCCACCCCCCTCCACTTCCCCCTGCCTCCTCTACCCTCCGACTCCTCTTCCCCTCCTCTTGCCTGGAAGAGGGAGGGGGTGAGGGAGGCGGTGGTGGTATATTCTTCTTCTTCTTATTATTATTAATAATGATAATAATAATAATCATAATAATACTAATAACAATAACAAATAATAGTATTAGTAATAACAATAATAATAATAATACTAAGCATAATAATAATCATAATAATAATAATAATAATAATCATAATATCAATAATAGTATCATTATTGTCATTATTATGATTATTAGTATTAATATTATTTTATTAGTATGATGATTATTTTTTATTATTATTATTATTATTAGTAGTAGTAGTAGTAATAATAGTAGTAGTATTGTTATCATTATTACTACTACTAGTACTACTACTACTACTACTACTACTACTACTGCTGCTGCTGCTACTATTACTACTACTACTACTACTACTACTACTACTACTACTACTACTACTACTACTACTACTACTACTACTACTACTACTAGTAGTACTAGTATTATTATTATTCTTAATATTATTATTAATAATATTATTTTCATTATTATTAGTATTATTACTACTATTATTATTATGATGATGATGCTTAGCATTATCATTATTATTGTTAATATTGGCCCCCGCAGATGGCTTTTCTCCCCTCGGGAGGGGGGCCAAGACGGCCCTCGATGGCCGGCGGGACGGCCGATCGGGGCGGCCCGGGCAGCCCCGGAGCGCCCTCGCCGAGGCGCAGCTGCTGGCGCACACCCCGCGGCGGGCAAGCCGCCGAGACCCAACGAGCACGTCGAAAAGCCTCGAACCCCGCAGCTCGCCATCGCTCGGACGTCCATTCGCTGTGTTTTTTTTCGGTTTCGTGCGTGTTTTTTTCGCCAAATGGTCAAGGATGTTCCTCGATGGCCCTCGCCGAAAGAAAAATGCACACGTCCGAGCGATGCCAAGACAGTTTCGTCCCGACTTTCCTTTCTCTGAGATCCGGCGTTGCGAAAAAGTGCAACACCACCAGAAATCACGACTGGAGCCCTGGACCCGCAGTTTCTAGAGGGAAAACAAACCTACCTCGCTTTTGACCACCCTCGCTTCCAAGAGGTACAAAGCGATGCCAAACTGCGGCCTGTACTGGTCAGGCCGCTCGACGAGGAGGCGCGTGGTATGACTTGGTTTTGCCTGGAAGCGAAAGCGGGGTAGGTAAGTCACGCTCTGAGTTTCGCCCCGACGTTCCTTTCTCTGAGATCCGGCGTTGCGAAACATTGCAACACCACCAAAAATCACGACTGGAGCCCTGGACCCATCATTTGTTGGTGCCCGATCGATCGCTGATACGGTCGGGGCGTTGACCTAAGGAACCCTAAACAAGGAACGAGGCCCCTTGCTCCCATAAGTTTTGATTTCCCATAGAAAACGAAAGGACAACCCAACGCAAACTGTACAACAATCAAGGAACACCGAGCCCCTCCCCGACGAAAAGGGTTTCTTCTTCAGCGCCCCGACTGTAGTCCAGGGACCCGAATCCTGGCGAAAGCACAACTTGTGGAATAAAGAAGCAACGCCCGGATCTGAGCTGGGGAAGCCAACAGACAAACACCGCTGCTCCCCAGGCCTCTCCCCCAGGGTGCGCCCCGACCAGCACTTCGACGCGAAGCCGGCGCCGGCGACGAGGGCCTCCCAGGAGGCTCAGAGAGGACGAAACAAGGGGGGCACTGGCACCGTTACACGTCGTTCATTTCTAATCGTGCTCATTTCTAACTGCGCTCGTTTCTAGTTGTTCCTGGCCCCCCAGTGGCCAGGAGGAGGCCCAGGATAGAACAACTAGAAATGGGAGGACCTTGGCCCCCCCCCAACAAAAAAATCCAAGAGAACTTCCGACGCATGAGCAAGGAGCAGTGCGTCTGCATCGGCACCCGCTCCTCGATGGCCCGCTCCGAGGCCGCCCAGAGGCCGCGGAAGGAGAGCCCCTCGTCGCAGGCCCAGAGGTTGACACCAACACCAAGATCGGCGGTATGCCTCCACCGAGGGGAGAAGATCCCAATCCCGGTGATGATGGTAGCATTCTGGCTCCAAGGTGACCGAAATACTACCACCGACACCGAAATCTGGGATCCTCTTGCCCCTGTGGAGGCGACCCCCTGCTTTGGTGCTGGTGCCTGTTTCCAGGCCTCCGACCTCGCTGGCCGCCGCGAGCTCCGCGTGCCGCGGCCCGCCCAGGTGGCGCGCGTGCCGCTCCCACCAGCGGAGGCGCTGCGCCCGGCCCGGCAGAGCGCAGGAGGCCGCCGCCGCCCCGCGGAGCCCCAGGACACGCAGATAGATACACACAGATAAAAAGATTCCCCATATTTTCCCATGTTTGTTTGGCTTTTGCCTTCCCCCCCAGTTCCCATATTTTCACATATTTTCCTGGGAGTCGACGATGAATTGTGTCTGTGTGTTTCTTTCCCTTCTGAGTTCAACCGATCCCCATCCCCAGCGGCGTGGCCCGGGCCCCACTGGCCGATGTGCCCCCCCGGATGGGGAGGGAGGTCGTTCCCGTCGGGCCTCGAGGGGGGCGTCCCCAACTGGGGTGGTAATAATTTGGTGGGGGTCTCGAAGGCCATGGAGATGGGGATGGGGATCAGAGAAACGATACCGACCCGCCCCGCGGCATCGCCCTCCGACCCTGAGATCCAGGGCCACGCTCGGGGGGGGGCGTTGGGATGCAACTGCCGGGAGGTCTCCGTCGGCAGGATTCCAGCGAGAACTGAGCCCCGCTTGTGGGGGGCTGCCGCGCCGGATCGGGCCGCAGCTGAAGCGGGACTGGGCCGGGGTGAGCGGGATGCAGCCGGGGTGAGCGGGCTTGAGCGAGATTCAGCTGGATTTCGGACCGGGGCAAAATGAAAATTGGACCTCCCAGGAGTTGCATCCGAAGGTACAGTCATCGCGCTACCACAAGGAACGACAATTGCGAATGCGACAGATGTGCCATCAGTCGCATTCGCATTCTGCCTCTGCGTACACGCGCGTACGGTGAGCTTGCACCGCGCGGCAGCCATTTGGGCCCATGCCTGACGAAGGGGGCTGAAAGCTCCCGAAACGCGTCTCATACACCAAACGGCGTCTTAAACTGCGCCCTAAAAATATAAAAAAAACCATTAATAAGAAGAACACTAATAACAATACGAATAATAATAATAATAATAAAATTAATGATAATAATAATAATACTAATAATAGCAATAATAATAATAACCATAATAGCAAGAATAATAACAACAATAATACGAATATAAAAAAACAATAATACGAATACTAATACTAAAACTAATACTAATAATATGATAAAATATGTGTTATACATATACCTTTTTATTAGTGGCCATGTGGCCATCCCAATCCGCTGCTCGAGCCGCGTCCAGCCGCGGCGCAGCAAGGTGGTGCTTCTCTCCCGTGCTGGCGAACCTGGGCGCAGCCAGGGCCTCCTGGATGGAACTGTACGTGTTTCCGCGCGCGGTCGCAGATCGCCGAGTCCAGGGAGTCCTTCATGTTTGTGGCCAGACACAGGAGGAGCCCATGAGCCTTTTGAAAAGTAGCAGAGCTGAGGGGATGATGCGCAATGAATGTCTGCAGTGACGACAGCATAAGTGGCGATGGCCCCGGGCCCGGGGGTCGGTCGGGGCGGTGGCACTTGAAAAGGCAATCCAGGCACAGAGACGCAATAGACTGAGAAGGAGGGGAGGAGGAGGAGGAGGAGGAGGAGGAGGAGGAGGAGGAGGAGGAGGAACACCAGGGGGAAGGAAGAGGAGGAGGACGAGGAAGGAGTGGACAGAGGAGGAGCCCGCGAGCCTGGCGAGGGGAGGAGAGGCAGGAGGATGGGGCACGCCTCCACCTATCACGAGGCGTCGTGCCCCGCCGACAAGCATGGAACACTCGCAGGTCTGTGCGCGGGCCCTCCGAGCTGTTCTGTCGCATGCCACTGCTCGCTCCCCGATCGCTGCCCCCCTCGCCTCTCCGTGCCCCTCCCGCCGCTCTTGCCCGCCTCCCGCCGTGCCGTCGTGGAGGGCAACCAGAGGTGGCACGAGCTCGGAAGAAGCGCGGAGCTCCGCGCGGAGCCTCCCAGCCATCCCTGCATGCCGCTGCTTGCTCCCCGACCGTTGCCCCTCGCTTCTCGCTTCACCTCTTGCCGTTCTTGCCTGGCTCGCCCAAGGAGCTCCGGCGGCCCCGTAGGGACAAACTCAGGACACTGGAGGTCCGGGGCCTCGTCTGTGGAGAGAAGGGCTTCGAGCATCGAGCTTCGGGGATCCAGGTTTTCGGGGCGTGCTCCTTCTTCTTGGGCCTCCGGGAGGCCTCTCGTCGCTGCGCCTGGATCCTCTGAGGGGAGAACGACGCACGAACAACCCCCACACACACACACACACACACACACACACACACACACACACACACACACACACACTCACGCACACACACACACACACACACCCGTACCCAGCGGAGGGACGGCGGCGGCTGTGGCCGCGTGTGATCGGGTGGGGGCCCCCGCTCGAACGGGAGCCTTTCCCCGCGGGGTCCGACCACCCGCGCCCCTGCCCAGAGCCGTCCTGCCTTCCTCCGACGCCCCTATTGGGGCAGGGACCGACCGTCCTGGCATTTCTACTACGAGACGTTCTTAAAACCCAGAAATGGTCTAAAAACAAGAACCATGTTCTCGGAACATAAGCCCGATGTATTCAAGCAAGACGGTCCCAGCCAAAAGCTTCCAAGAACATCTCGTAAAATTCACAAACGGTGCTTAGAACGTTGTTTGGTAGGCCTATAGGCGAGCCAGGACGCTTCGCCACTGCTTGACCTATAGCTTTGTGGATGTGTGTGTGTGTGCGCGTTGTTCGTCCGTCAGAGAAGCACTTCGAGGCTCTCGTGCCTCTCTGCTCGGCCGCCCTGGCATGCCGTCCGGGGCGGCCCACGGCCTCGGCTTCACCACGCGACGCCGCGGACGGCATCGCCCAGGAGGTAGGGAGGAGGAGGGGGAGGAGGAGAAAGAGGAGGAGGAGGAGGAGGAGGAGAAGGAGGAGCAGGAAGAGGAGGAGGAAGAGGAGGAGGAGGAGGGGGAGGAGGGGAGGAGAGGGAGGAGGAGAGGAGGAGGAGGAGAAGGAGGAGGAGGAAGGGGAGGAGGAGGAGGAGGAGCAGGAGGAGGAAAGAGGAGGAGGAGAGGGGGAGGGGGAGAAAGAGGAGGAGGAGGAGAAGGAGACAGAGTGAGGAGGAGGAGGAGGAGGAGGAGGAGGAGGAGGAGGAGACGAGGAGGAGACAGAGGAGGAGGACAGAGGAGGAGACAGAGGAGGAGGAAAAGGAGGAGGAGGAGGAGGAGAAGTAGGAGGAGGAGGAGGAGGAGGAGGAGGAAGAGGAGGGAGAAGGAGGAGGAGGGGAGGAGAAGGAGGGGAGGAGGAGGAGGTGGAGGAGGAGGAGGAGGAGAGGAGGAGGAGGAGTGAGAGAGGAGGAGGAGGAGGAGGAGGAGGAGAGGAGGAGGAGGAGGAGGAGGAGGGAGGGGGAGGAGAGGGGGAGGATGGAGGAGAGGAGGACGGCAGGAGGAGGAGGAGGAGGAGGAGGAAGGAGGAGGAGGAGGAGGAGAGGAGGAGGAGGGGAGGAGGCAAGGAGGAGGAGGAGGAGGAGGAGCGAGGAGGAGTAACAGAGGAGGAGGAGGCGGAGGAGGAGGAGGAGGAGGAGGAGGACAGAGGAGGAGGAGACAGAGGAGGAGGAGGAAGGAGGAGGAGGAGGAGGAGGAGGAGGAGGGAAGAGGAGGAGGAGGAGGAGGAGGAGGAGGAGGAGAAGAAGAGGGAGGGGGAGTGGGAGGAGGTGGAGCAGGAGGAGGGAAGGAGGAGGGGGGAGGCGACAGAGGAGGAGACAGAGGAGGAGACAGAGGAGGAGGATAAGGAGGAGAAGGAGAAGGAGGAGGAGGAGAAGTAGGAGGAGGAGGAGGAGGAGAAGGGCAACGGTAGCGGCGAGAAGGAGGAGGAGGAGGAGAAGAACAACGACGGGGAGGAGGAGGAGGAGGAGGAGGAGGAGGAGGAGGAGGAGGACGAGGAGAAGGAGGAGGAGGAGGAGGAGGACGAGGAGGAGGAGGAGGAGGAGGAGGAGGAGGTGGTCAACGGCAACGACGGGGGAGAAAGTGTGCGAGAAGGAGGGCAACGGAAACGACGGTGGAGGAGGACGAGGGCGACGGAAACGACGGTGGAGGAGGAGGAGGACAACGGCTGCTGCCGATCCCGATCCCATGATTGATGGGCAGATCACGATCACAAGCTAAATGAGCTGCCGCCTGCGAGATAACTCCACACTGGCCGAAACCCTACACCCACGAGGAGGACAACGGCAACGACGGGGGAGGAGGAGGGCAACGGCAAAGATGATGGAGGAGGGACAAGACTGCTGACGATACCATAATGAAGTGCAGATCACAAGCGGAATGAGCTGCCGCCTGCGTGGTAACTCACACTGGCTGGAGCACTAGAAACACGAGGAGGACAACGCCAACGACGAGGGAGGTTGAAGAGGATGGGAGCCTGCGATTCCCTCTTCTCAAGGCCGTCCGCCCACTGGATGAAGGTAGTGACGATGTGCTTCTGATGCTGCACCTCCACACTGGCGTAGCCTTCGAAACTCGAGCGGGCTTGGAAAAACTCATCACACTCATCAATTCGCCGACCCACAGGGCCAAAGGCCTGGCAGATGATCGGTAGCCTGCTGACTGTACTCGTCACTCAGTGCTCAATGATTTAGCTCGCGCGCACGAGGCTAGTCTCGAGGCCCTGGGGGGGAGGAAACTTAGTCGGCTACCGCAAGGATGACCCCTGGCGAGACGGACCTCTGCTGCGCGGCTTGCCGGCCGCTGCGGGCGGTGCGACAGCAGCGGCCTGCGTGCCTGGGTTTGGCCCCGCAAAAGTTGGAGGGGGAAGTAGGAGGAGGAGGAGGAGGAGGAGGAGGACGACGACGAAGAAGAGGAGGAGGACCCCCTCCCCCCCTCCTACTCGTGGTAATGGTGGTGGGGAACCCACCACCACCACCACCATAAGTTGGAGGGGGAAGTAGGAGGAGGAGGAGGAGGAGGAGGAGGACGACGACGAAGAAGAGGAGGAGGACCCCCTCCCCCCCTCCTACTCGTGGTAATGGTGGTGGGGAACCCACCACCACCACCACCATAAGTTGGAGGAGGAAGTAGGAGGAGGAGGAGGAGGAGGAGGAGGACGACGACGACGAAGAGGAGGAGGAGGACCCCCTCCCCCCCTCCTACTCGTGGTAATGGTGGTGGAAGACAGGCCCGTCAACTCTGGCGAGGGGCCCCTCCTGCGCACCGCCGAACCAGCCGGCAGCAGGGCACGCCGGGGCTCGCCGGGGCCGTCGGGCCCGGGCTCCAGGGCCCCACGCGAGGGCCCAAGGGATCGCCGTTGAGTCGGGCCTGTCCCTCTGCAGCAGGAGTTTTCAAAAAATGGTCAAACATAATAGTCTGGGGGCTATTTTTGCTACTGTTTCTGACCATCTTGGGGCATTGCTTGACTGTTTTCTATCTTCGTCCAGAGTCGGCCTGTGGGGGGACAGGCCCGCCGTAAGATTACCGAGAGATCGCCAAGGTGGCAGACGAAGGCTCCGAGGCACGCCCAAGACGACAATAGGAGGGGTCCCAGGATGGGCTCCGGAGCCGCCCACAAAGACCCCAAGAGAGGCCCCCAGACAGCCATGATCATCAAAGCACAATACGGGGCAGTTTTTGATACATAGGATGTTTGAAACTTTGGATTTTAATGCATGATTAATGTATGAATCAATGTGTGCAGGAACTCATCGTTGTTTTTAAAATACTAAATCCCTGCATGATTAATACATGATCCGTACGCGGAGCATGTATTAAAAACGGCACTGTACTGCCTTCATGTTTCTGGCTTCTCGGAACTTCGGGCTCAAGATGGGCCTCGGAGGAGCCACAGAGCAATCAACGCGGCCAGACACAGATCCAACGACGGCCCAGGACGGCCCACGAGAGCCACGAAGAGGTCGAAGACAGCCACAAGATACACCCAGCAACGTCTGCGGAGGGCCACAAGACGGTCGAGGAGCGCCCCAAGACGCACCAAGAGGACACGAAGACGTATCGAGAGGACCCCAAGAGGCCCCGACAGCACAAGAAAACTACCACCACTCAACAACTTCCTACTCCTCGCGGCTACCCTTTATGGCAACGCTCGTACAGGATGACCAGCCGATCGCGCGAAGCGCTTGAATGAACACGATCGCGTCGCGCAGACTGGCGAGCTCCTCAAGAATCCGCCACCGTGCCGCGAGGCCCTGCGTGGAGTGCCCTCAGGCTCCTTCGAGCGCTCTGTATATCGAAGACTGTCCGCCGAACCCCCGCTCGCTGGGGTGAGAAGGCCTGTGAGATGCTTGGCTGCTCCTCTCTCCCTTCCCCCCTCCCCCGAGGTCCAAGGTCGAACATCCCGCTTGAGGAGGCGGGGTGTGGGAAGGGGGGGCGGGGGGCGAGCCCCTCAACGCACGTTCTCCAGAACTCCTCCTCCTCCCCCTCCTCCTCCTCCCCCTCCTCCTCCTCCTCCTCGTCATCCTGCTCCTCCTCCTCATCCTCCTCCTCCTCCTCCTCGTCCTCCTCCTCCTCCTCGCCCTCCTCCTCCTCCTCCTCCTCCTCCTCCTCCTCGCCCTCCTCCCCGCTCCGACGCCTCCGAGATACCCGAAATGCGATCCCAGACGGCTCCAGAAGGGCTTCAACACGCCAACGAGACCCCAAGAAGGCCGAAAGAGGTCCCAAGAGAGAGAGAGAGGGGGAGCCAAGACACACCCACTGTCAACAAAAACCAAGTGGTTTTCAAATGTATCTCTTGCAGACACGCCTCATCGCGCCCAAACGCCTCCGAGGGAGCCCGGGAGCCCTCCACGGGGGCCCCCTAAACAGCCGCCAGAGAGAGCCGCCCCAAATGGCCCCACGCGGCCCCACGTTGCCCAACGGGCTCCCGGCCGGCCTCCAAGGACGGCCACGAGGTGGGTCTTACGACGGCGGAAGACTGACCCACACATGCCTCCAAGACGCCCCCAGAACGGCCCCAAAGACCCCTCAAACGATCCCAGGGACCCCCAGAAGGGACACCGAGATGGCCCCGAAATGGCCCCAAGGGAGTCCCTGGGGGGGCCCAAATAACTTCCACGAGGCCCCGCGAGAGACAGGCCCAATGTTTGGTAACACGCGTGTCCAACGTTTGCCCCCCCCAAAAAAAATGTCTGGCAATCCACTGCTCCTCAGGGAGGCTGTCCCCCAACCGCGCGACAAAGACACCACCACACACGTGCATGGAACACACGCGTGTCCAGCGTGTCTACCAAGCCAAACACCCAAAACTCACACGCTGGCTAGCTAGGTGTCCCCATGGGGGCCAGCCGTGAAAACCCGCTTTGCGGGCTCTCTCGTTGCTACTTCCTGCCGTGGACAGCAGCAGAATGGAACACCAAGGATGGCCATTCGAAGCTCACGCTTGCACAGCCCGTCACTACGGCGGTCCTCCTCCTCCTCCTCCTCCTCCTCCTCCTCCTCCTCCTCCTCCTCCTCCTCCTCCTCCCCATCCTCATCCTCATCCTTCTCCTCCTCCTCCTATTCCTCCTCCTCCTCCTATTCCTCCTCCTTCTCCTCCTTTTCCTCCTCCTCCTCGTCCTCCTCCTCCTCCACCTCCGCCTGCTCCTCCTCATCATCACCTCCACGTCTTCCTCTCTGGCCTCCACATCGTCCCACTTCTTGCACCCTCAGGAAGAACCCAGCATGCCACAGCATAGCCGGAAAAGGCCCCCAGGGGGCCCAGCAGGGTTCCGCACGAAAAAAATAACCACAGGGAATGCTGCCCACTCCCATCTTCACCTTGCCTCCCTGCACCTCCTGGACATCACATCACTCTTCGTCGTTCTCCTGCGCGCCCAATAAGAGCCCAAGGAGGCCCCCAAAGAGGCCCCCAAGAGGAAGCGATGGCGGAGAAACTCAAAGGAGCCTTCGGCGGCATATCATACGAGGGGCCCGCGAGACAGCCGGCAGGCTCCCAAGCGGCCCCCACGAGGCCCCCAGAGGCACCTAAGAAGCATCAAGAAAGCCCCAAAGACGCCCCCAAGAGGCTCTAAAGAGGGTCCTAACGAGGCCTCCAAGAAGCACAAGATGTCTCCAAGATGCTTGTTGTCCACGATCAAGGCACGGTGGCAGGATGGGCCGAAGGCCACCAGATAGCGCCAAACAGATCTCTGATCTGGTTCTGCCCCACAAGTCCTTTCAACGACAGCATGTACAGGGTCTTCTTCGTCTGCGCGGCGACCACTCTCATTCCTTGAGTCTTTCCGGTGCCAGGTGGCCCGTGCAGAAGTACGATCGGCGGCCCAGATGGTCGACCATTGCTACCATACACAGACCGCCGCAGCACTTGCTCATCTGCAGGTGTGCTCTCCGAAATAGCCCTCAGCTGAGCCTTGATCTCATCGTCGGCGTAGTACTCGTTCCACGTCAGCTCTGGAACTCCAGAGAGGTCCACCTGCTTCAGGAAATCCCCTACGTTGTAATCGAGACGCAACGCCCTGCGAAACAGTGCCACCTGCTCAAGGTACTCGCCAAGAGACAAACTTGCCCTCCCACTCGATTCACTCCGCTTGAACTTCCGTGCCAAACGGAGAACCATCTGCTCTGCAATCGCCCACAAATCCCGAAAGGAGGAAGAGCGGCCAGAAGAAGCGCTCTCATTCTGCTGCTGCTCCTCCTCCTCCTTCTCATCATCATCATCCTCGTCATCATCCTCCTCCCCGAAACTCCTCCTCCGAGGCGCTGTTCCTTCCGCCTCTAATTCCCCCCTCATCCGCCCCATCCGCCCACCATCCCGAGGCAGAGTGGATGGATCGAGGTCGGAAAAAAAGAGAGAGAAGATGGAACAGCAGCAGCACCAGCAGTAGGAAGGAGGAGGAGGAGGAGGAGGAGGAGGAGGAGGAGGAGGGGGAGGAGGGGGAGGAAGAGGAGGAGGAGGAGGAGGAGAGGAGGAGGAGGAGGAGGAGGAGGAGGGGGAGGGGGAGGGGGAGGGGGGAGGGGAGGAGGAGGAGGAGGAGGAGGAGGAGGAGGAGGAGGTGGAGGAGAAGGAGGAGGAGGAGAGGAGGACGAGGACGAGGACGAGGACGAGGAGGAGGAGGAGGAGGAGGAGGAGGAGAGGGGGATGGGGGAGAATGAGAAAGGAGGAGGAGAAAGACGAGGAGGAGGAGGAGGAGGAGGACGAGGAGGAGGAGGAGGAGGAGGAGGAGGAGAAGGAGGGAGGAAGGAGGAGGAGGAGGAGGAGGAGAAGGAGGAGGAGCTCGAGCATTGCTTCCAGCCTCTCGTATAAGCCGACACAGGCGGCTGCCAGTTTTTCGTGATCCGTGGGCAGCAGGGTTCGGGCGTGCCGTGACCACCACTCCTCGTCGGGGACGCAAAAGGAGGGGGGGGAGAGAGGTGGGGGTTGGGGGGGGGCAAATCACAAACAAAGACACGACGCCCGATCCCTCCACCCTGCGCCCCCTCCTCGTTCCTTCTCCTCGTTCCTCCTCACTCTTGCCCCCCCTCCTCCTCCTCCTTCCCCCGACTCTTCTTCCCCACAGTCGTTGAATGTGAATACTGGTACCCTCTCCCCCCGGATCCTGCCCGAGCGGGGCGCCGCTCCCCCTGAGGACTGCTCAAGGCAAGCGGGCTGGCACGAGCTGATGTCGCATGTGTGGCGTGCCACATCGGGACAGCACTGGTTGTTCAGAGTAGTGTTGATGCTGCGTCAGCGCTGATATCATTTCAGGATCGGCACTTGCCCCGTCCTTCACAATAGCGTTGTCACCCCAGCACGGGCCACATTTCTGGAGCAACTTCCATGCATGTCGTTGTCTCGCCCCTTCCCCCTGCTCATCCCGCTTCTTTTGCTCCTGCTTGCTGCTGCTCGTCCTCCTCTTCCCTTATCCTTATCATCCTCCTCCTGCCCATCCCCATGCTCATCCCACGTCGCCTGTTCCTCCCCCAGCGTAGAGAGCTTCCTTTCCTCATCGCACATTGAAATATAAAGTCAGCGCAATGAGAAGATACTGGATAAGAAAAGGTAAGATGCCAAGTCTGGCGAATTTCAGAACCCCTGGGGCTCGCCCACGAAATTCAGCGAATCGTTGGAAAATGCCGTTTCGCTCGAGACATCCTCGGACAATTGAGATGTGGAAGCCGTGTGGTTGAGACGTCTGTCGTTAAACATGAGGCTATCGCTCGAGACATACTCGGAAAACGGCACTCGCAGCATCTTAGCTCGAGGTCCTGACTCATCCGTCTCTTCCGTCTCCTCCGTCTCCTCCGTCTCTGAGGTCTCCTCCGTCTCTGAGGTATCCGTCTCCTCCGTCTCTGAAATCCCCTCCGTCTCTGAGGTCTCTGAAGTCTCCTCCGTCACTGAGATCTCTTCCGTCTCTGAGGTCTCGTCTCCTCCGTCTCTGAGGTCTCTTCCGCCTCTGAGGTCACCTCCATCTCTGAGGTCTCCTCCGCCTCTGAGGTTTCTGAGGTCTCTGAGGTCTCTGAGTTCTCCTCCGTCTCTGAGGTCTCTTCCGTCTCCGAAGTCTGCTCCATCACCTCCGTCTCCGTCTCCTCCCCCCTCCTCCTCCTCCTCCTCCTCCTCCTCCTCCTCCTTTTCCTCCTCTTCCTGTTCCTCCTCCTCCTCCTCCCCCTCCTCTTCCTTCTCCTCCTCCTCCTCCTCCTCCTCCTCCTCTTCCCCCTCCTCCTCAATCTCTTCCTTTTTTCATCACGCACGCACGCCGCACCTCTCCCCCGCCCGTCGCCCCCATAACACATCCCGCATGCACGCCGCACATCCCGCCCGCCATCGCCCCCATTGCACATCCCGCACGCACGCCGCACATCCCCCCCCGCCCGTCGCCCCCATAGCACATCCCGCACTCACGCCGTACATACCCCCCGCCCGTCGCCCCAATAACACATCCCGCACGCACGCCGCACATTCCCCCCCCGTCGCTCTCGTAACACAACCCTGCACGCACGCGCACACACACGCACGCAGCCGCTCACACAGGCACATACACAAGCACGCGTACATACACGCACGCTCGCACCAGAGTAACCACAGCAACCACAGGCAACCACTGAGCTCTTGGCGTGATCAACCAGACGTTATCTGACAAGCCTTGTGGACAAAGCTGTGCTTCCCGACGTTGTCCGGTCAGGTTTCAGACCCCCTGGGGGGCGCATCTGTCGCAGTATTCCCGCCGGCTTCCGCCGGCCTTCCGCCGGCTTCGGCCCGCGGAGCCGTCCTTGTCTGCTTCCGCCGACCTTCCGCCGCCTCCCGCCGAGAGGGAGATATCAGCTTCTGGATCCTCCGAAGACGACGAGCCACTGCTGCCTGGAGACCCCCGCATGGCGCGCGCGCGCGCGCCCAGCTGTTCGTCCTCCCCACCTCTCCTTCTCATCTCATCTCTCCTTCTCCCCTTTGCTCCCCTCATCTCCCCTTTTCGTCCTCCCCTCCCACCTCTCCTCCTCCCTTTTGCTCTCTCCCTCGGCCGAGCGCGGGTCTGCGTGCGCGCGCCCGACGCCGCCCGCCAACGCCGAGGAGCCACACTGGGAAAGGGCGCAGTGCTCCGCGACGGCCCGGGGTCTCCGTTCTCCGCCTCCCGCTTGCTCTCTCCCTCCCTGCCCCGCCTCCCCCCCGTCTCTGGACTCTCATGCCTGAAGGGGCCCCAGGACACACAAATAAATACACACAAATAGAAATATGCCCCATATGTTCGCATATTTTCTGGGTTTTTGTCTTCCCCCCCACTTCCCATATTTTCCCATATTTTCTTGGGAATCGACGATTAATTGTGTCTGTGTGTTTTTTCCCCTCCTGACTGCCCCGCAGGTCCCCGACGCCATTCACGCAGGGTGGGGCACGTCGAGCCTACGGCACACGCGCACGATGAGACAGCCTTCGCAAAATCTTGGGGCGCACTCTTCGTCGATCTTTGAGGGCCCTGAGGTGCCACAGAGCGTTTACCGGTCCCTGGGGGCCATCGGGGGATACGAACTGCCTTTGCTGAACCCCCCTGGCAGGCCGATTTCGTATTTGATGTGCCTGCTATACACGCGCGCGTGAAAGAAGAGGGAGCCCCTGACCAAGCCAGGGAAAAGAGACGGCAGTTCAGGTCAGAGGCTTTTCTCGAGCGGGGAATCCCTAGTCCGACCCGGGTGACCACAACTTTTCTTGATCAGGGCTCCCCTTCCCCTCGGAATTTGTCTTCGCTTGCCTCCCTAGCTCCAGTCGCTGCTGCAAGCCTGGCAGGCGGAACTTGATCACCCTTGCGCGGCTCTTGATGCCGTCGTCAAGGCTCTCAAGCCTGTTTGTCGCCATGCAAAGAATGAGAGACCTCGGCGGATATGATTCCAGGCCTTGCACCCACTGCAGGAACACCCCAATGCAGCCCTTCTTCGACTCTGCCATAACACTGCCATAACCCGCGAGCGCCTCCCGAGAGGAAAAAACTGTCTCGCATTCGTCGAGGAGGACGACGGCGTTCTCGAGCTTACCAATGTGACTGAGCATTTTCTCAAAGTCTGGCTGCCAAAGTTCTGCGCCCTGCATCCGCCAGATGTAAGGTGTGAGATGCGCATATGAAGCAATCAGCTGCATGGCGTATGTCTTGCCAGTACCCGGAGGGCCATAAAATAATACAATCGGCACCGTCGCGGGCTTGGACCAGGCCCGCGCGCCCATGCACTGCTCGGCCGCAGTGGCGAGGCCGGCGTGGTCGACGGAGCAGGCCACCTCTTTCAGCTCCTCGAGGTGGTCATCGCACTGGGGAATGTAATCGCTCCACTCCGAGGCCAGCGGCCGATCATACCTTTCGAGGGCGGTGCACCCGATGCGCAGGGCCATCCGGTGCTGCGCGCTATCCCGCCGCCATGGATGGCCCCCCGCGGGTCCGGCGGCCAGGAGTGCCACGGCGGGGAGCTCGAGCCAGGGGCACGGGGTGGGGGGGGATCTCGAGGAGGGGAGCCGGGCGGAGGCCGTCGCCCCCTCCTCTCGAGGGAGCGGGGGCCTCGGGACCCCCCCCCCTCCCCCCAGAAGCCCTCGGAGCCTCGGCGCCCGAGGTCATGCAAAGACCTCCTCCTCCTCCTCCTCCTGCTCCTGCTCCTCCTCCTTTTTCTCCTCCTCCTCCTCCTCCTCCTCCACCTTCTCCTCCTCGTCCTCCTCCTCCGACTCCCTCGACTCCGAATCCGAATCCGACGACGAAGATAACGACGACAAAGAGGATAACGACGACGACGCCGACGCCGACGCCGACAACAACAACAACAACAACAACAACAACAACAACAACAACAACAACAACAACAACAATTACTAGCACGTGGGGACACTCCGTTCTCACCAGTGCCAGGGTTTTCATAGGAGGCGGGCAATACCCCCACTTTGTGGGGGGGCCGGTTCAAGCTCTACCAAATTTCCAAACGACTCTTCGCCACCACCCACACCCAGCTTCCCGCCCTATGACGTTCGGACACTTCACTTCGTGGCATGCGGACGACCGTGGCTACTATTCAGGGCCCCGCGGCCGACGACGACGGCGTGCGCGCGCGAAGAAAAAACGAATGTGTCCCGCATGGTATTATTTGACAGGGATGATGGCCCTGGCAGGTGCGCAACCGTTGTTGCAGAAGTTCGAAAAAGTTGCTCGCAAAAGCCCGTTTGACAGAAATGTTTAAAAAGTGTTGGGTTTCCTACGAATCCGCAAGAGCGCGCGGGATGAAATTTTGACATTTTTTTTTTGAAAAACCATTGGTTTTTTATGTTTTTATGTTAAAATCGCTACGAAAACTAAGGTTTTGGAAGGATTTCGTCTTGCGCGCGCGAATGTCCACTTTACCTTATTTTTTGCAAGGGATTCTTGAAGTTTGGTTATGTTAGAACAAGAAATGTCCACTTTAGCTTATTTGTTGCAAGGGAAAACCGATCGTAACAACACAACCGGATCTGGATGATGAAAACGTGGCTGCGGCCTAGGCGCGGCGGGGGGGCCATGCACCAGGGGCCCCAACAATAATTATTCTTTAGAAGTAATAATGTTCAACAACAACAACAACAACAACAACAATCACTTTACCCGAACGCTCAGTGTTCTCACCAGTGCCAGGGTTTTCATGCGACGCCAGCCAATACCCCCACTTTGTGGGGGGGCAGTGCAAGCTCTACCAAATATCCACACGACTCTTCGCCACCACCCACACCCAGCTTCCCGCCCTATGACGTTCGGACACTTCACTTCGTGGCCTGCGGACGACCGTGGCTACTACACTGGCGTGGAGTACACACCCACAGAAGTTGTTAAGCCTACGTTCGTACACCCACAGAAGTTGTTAAGCCTTGTTAACCCACAGAAGTTGTTAAGCCTTCCACAGAACATCTGTTGCATATGATGCATATGGTACATGATACACATGATACACATGATACGTACTCACAAGATAGTTGATCACATCTTTAGGGCAAATTCCTGAGGGATGTGGGAATACACAAGAGAGAAAGGATATGGTTGTCCCGATGGTTGTCTCGATGGTTGTCCCGATGGTTGTCCTGATGGTTGTGGTTGTCCCGCATGGTATTATTTGACAGGGATGATGGCCCTGGCAGGTGCGCAACCGTTGTCGCAGAAGTTCGAAAAAGTTGCTCGCAAAAGCCCGTTTGACAGAAATGTTTAAAAAGTGTTGGGTTTCCTACGAATCCGCAAGAGCGCGCGGGATGAGATTTTGACATTTTTTTGTTGAAAAACCATTGGTTTTTTGATGTTTTTATGTTAAAATCGCTCCGAACACTAAGCTTTTGGAAGGATTTCGTCTTGCGCGCGCGAATGTCCACTTTACCTTATTTTTTGCAAGGGATTCTTGAAATTTGATTATATTAGAACAAGAAATGTCATTTTATAGTGTTTTTTGCAAGGGAAAACGGATGATCTGGATCTTCCTCACGAAAATGATGAAAATGTAGCTGCGGCCTAGGCGGCGCAGGGGGGGCGCGCACCAGGGGGCCCAACAATAATTATTCTTTAGAATAAATAATGTTCAACAACAACAACAACAACAATTACTAGCACGTGGGGACACTCCGTTCTCACCAGTGCCAGGGTTTTCATAGGAGGCGGGCAATACCCCCACTTTGTGGGGGGGCCGGTTCAAGCTCTACCAAATTTCCAAACGACTCTTCGCCACCACCCACACCCAGCTTCCCGCCCTATGACGTTCGGACACTTCACTTCGTGGCATGCGGACGACCGTGGCTACTATTCAGGGCCCCGCGGCCGACGACGACGGCGTGCGCGCGCGAAGAAAAAACGAATGTGTCCCGCATGGTATTATTTGACAGGGATGATGGCCCTGGCAGGTGCGCAACCGTTGTCGCAGAAGTTCGAAAAAGTTGCTCGCAAAAGCCCGTTTGACAGAAATGTTTAAAAAGTGTTGGGTTTCCTACGAATCCGCAAGAGCGCGCGGGATGAGATTTTGACATTTTTTGTTGAAAAACCATTGGTTTTTTGATGTTTTTATGTTAAAATCGCTGCGAACACTAAGGTTTTGGAAGGATTTCGTCTTGCGCGCGCGAATGTCCACTTTACCTTATTTTTTGCAAGGGATTCTTGAAATTTGATTATATTAGAACAAGAAATGTCATTTTCTATTGTTTTTTGCAAGGGAAAGCGGATTACAACAAAACAACCGGATCCTGTACACACCCTCTTTTCTGAGGCTTCCTCACGAAAATGATGAAAATGTAGCTGCGGCCTAGGCGGCGCAGGGGGGGCGCGCACCAGGGGGCCCAACAATAATTATTCTTTAGAATAAATAATGTTCAACAACGACAACGACAACGACAACGACAACGACAACAACAACAACACCACCAACAACAGCAGCAAAAACAACAACAACAACATCAACAACAACAACCATACCAACAACAACAACAGCAGCAGCAGCAGCAACGACAACAGCAGCAACAGCAACAACAACAACAAACGCACCACCAACAACAACAACAACGACAACAAAAACAACAGCAGCAGCAGCAACAACAACAACGACAACACCACCACCAACAACAACACCACCACCACCACCACCAACAACAACAACAACAACAACAACAACAGCAGCAGCAACAGCAGCAGCAACAGCAGCAGCCAGCAACAACAACCATACTGTTAAGACCGTTCGCCCTTATATGCTGCAGTGTTCAATAACGCGTATTTCCCAAACGCTCGATACCCGCCCTCTTCGTCTTCGATCGAGCCCCTTTTGGGGGGTATACCTTTCTTCCCTGCAGGCTGGGCCCTGGCAAGCTGTCGGCCTGGCCAGTGGCAGCGCTGATCGGCGGGGCGGCCGCGGACCGTCGACCCGACCCCAAAAGGGACGGACAGGGGACCGACCACGACGACGACGACGACGACGACGACGACGACGACGACGTCGAAGACGACGGCAACGACGACGACGACGGCGACGACGAGCGAAAGCGAGAGCGAGAGAGAACGACAGCAGGGCCACGAAGGGCACGAAGTAGGCCACGAAGGGCGACAGCGGGGACACGAAGGGAATGCGTATGGGGCCACGAAGAGCGCGAACGAGCGGGGGCCACGAAGTGCAAATAATGCGGGGCCACAGAAGGCAACTAGGGGGCCACTGAGGGTAGCAACTGGGCCACGTAGGACAGTGAGGGGCACACAAATGGCGACAGCCGGGCCACGAAGGGCATGCACATGGGGCCACAACGGGCGCGACTCCTGGGTGCCTGGGTGTCGGGAGCGCGGCGCTTGGGCAAATTGCAAGAAATTCCAACGCAAGGCCATTCTTCAGTAAGTTGCAAGCAAGTCTCCAGCGAGAGCGCGACTCAAGAGCGCTGGGAGAGCGATTCCTGAATACATTGTAAGGGAGTCCCAAGCGAGAGCGCGAAGGGGCACACTTGATTAGGAAAAAAACAGTATGCACCTGTGGGGGGGATCAACAATAATTTTTCTTCAGAAATGAGAATTCAACGACGACGACGACGACGACGATAACGACGACGGCGACGACGGCGTTGACGATAACGACGACGGCGACGACGCCGACGACGACTCCGACGACGACGACGATGACGACAATGACGACTCCAACGATTTCGACTCCGACTCCGACGACGAAGATAACGACGACGACGACGACGTCGACCACGACGACGACCACGACGACGTCGTCGTCGACGACGACGACGACGACATCGACCACGACGACGACCACGACGACGACGACGATGATAACGACGACTCCGACTGCGACTCCGACGACGACGACAACGGCGAAGACGACGACGACGTCGACGACGACGACGACGACGACCACGACGACGACGACCACGACGACGTCGACGATAACGACGACAACGACGACGACAACGACGACGATATCGACTTTGACTCCGACCTCGACTCCGACTCCGACGACGACGATGGTAACGACGACGACGATGACGACGCCGACTCCAACGACTCCGACTCCGACTCCGACGACGAAGATAACGACGACGACGACCAGAACAATAACGACCACGACGACGACGACGACGACGACGACGACGACGATAACGACGACGACGACGACGACGACGACGTTGACGACTCCGACGACGACTCCAACGCCGACGACGACTCCGACGACTACGACGACGACGACGACGACGACGAAACCACCGACTCTACCGACTCAGACGCCGCCAGCCCCTCCGCTAGCCCTTCGCCCGAAGGCCCCCGAGGTTCTTGCAACCGCCACTGTGCACTACGTCTCTTCGTTCCGCCTCCGGCCGCATCGTCGACGATGTCCATCCGATGCTGCACCGTAGGCATCTTGGCCCGAAGGGCCTATTGGGGGGGGCGAAACGCGCCTGTAGCTTCTTTCTCCTCTCGCTCGATACTCGATCCAGAACGATAGACCTAGGGAGAAGCGGGATGACCTCTTGATCGTCGGCGTCGTCGATCGATCGATCGATCGACGACGTCATGGATCGTCCATGACGTCGTCATCTTCGTCGATTGATCCCGTCCATGCCGTCGTCGATCGATCGATAGACCCATTGTTGGTATATCGATCGGGAGAAGCCTCGGTCGATAGACCAACGGTGGGCCCTCGATCGATCGACGACGGCATGGACGCCGATGACGCCACCGCCGCCGACAAACACGCCGACGCCGACGCCGACTCCGACACCGACTCTGACTCCGACTCCGACGAAGACGACAACGACCACGAAGACGACGACGACGATGATGACGACGACGACCACGACGACGACGACGATGACGACGACGACGACGACGACGACGACGACGGCGCCGACGACGACCACGACGACGGCGACGAACGCTGCGAAGACGGCGCCGACGGCGACAGCGGCGATGGGGCGCTGCGTCCTGCGGCGAGCTCTCGGCGGGCCCGAGGAGAAGCTCGCGCGCGGCGCCGTAGTCCTCAACCTCCGCGAGCTCGAAGAGGACCTGCGGATCGGGGCGCCCTGTGGCCATCTTAGGCCGTCACGTCCAGAGGTCCGAGGCTACGAGAGAATCGGAGCGGCTGGTTTGGTGCTATTCTCGGCCTCCAGGGCCCTTCACGAACCCTTAGGCCGTCCAAAACGGCGCAGAATGGAAAACCAGCCTTAGGCAAGTTACTTAGCCAGACCCCTGGGGCCCACGCATAGAAAAAGTTGGATCGCCGGGTGGGGCTCTCTTAGACTTTCTGGAGACCCTTCACCCTTCTGGGTGGTTCGAAGACGATCTTCAGGGCCTCTCAGGAGGTCTCGGACGCCCGGGAGACCGAGGGGCCCAGCATCCAAAAGCCATACAACAATATGCGGAAATCTGTGCTAGGCGGCGACGTCCAACCATACGATCAACCAACTGTCATCCTGATTCGATGAAGGGCGGATTCCGACGAGTCCTGTCTTCGGCGCGCCCGCGGGGAAGTGAGAGGGGGCAGGCCTTCTCAGAAGGCGGCGGGGCTTCTGAGAAGCCCTGCGTGGCTTGGGAGAAGGCTCGGCGAGCCTTCCCCCCTGGGCGCGCTGCCGAGGCTGTGCCGTGTGCGCGCGCACATGCCTCTTGCCAGCCACGTGCCCGGCGAATTCCGAGCCCCACCCCCGCCGCCCATCGAGCTGCCCGACCCGTGGATCGGCGAGGGCAGGGTGCGGATCCCGCCGCCGAGCTCGCTTCGTTCGGCGGCGCGCCCGGGGGGGGGAAGCGAGAAGGAGCAGGCCTTTGCGGAAGGCGGCGGGGCTTCTCAGAAGCCCTCGCGCCTTCTGAGAAGTGATCTCGTCTCCGGGGAAGGCTTAGAAAACCTCTCAGGAGGACTACCCCCTCTCTCTCCCCCCCTGGCTCGCCGCCGATCCAGTGCCATCGTGCGTAAGACCCCTTCCTTCTCGTCGCTCGAATTTCCATCTGCGCCTGGACTCCTGCGGAGCGAGGGCGAGCGAACAGCGCGGTCGGCGGTCGGAGAGCTGGCGGGCCGCGAAGGCGCTGGCACACAGAGGACCAGGGGGGAGGTGAGAGCGGCCGCGGAGGAGGAG
>CAUYUJ010017250.1:122500-132500 GCA_963575745.1 Prorocentrum cordatum | reverse complement strand
GGGCAAACTCCCAGAAAACTCTGGGGAAACACATAAACTCCCCCCAAAAAAAGCTCGCGCGAAAACTCCAGGAAATAAATCTGGAGAAATCATGAAACTCCGAAAAAAATCTCCTGGGGGGGAAACCTCCCGGGAAAACTCCCCGAAACTAAATCCTATATGTTTTAATCAGAATAGAATTCAAGTTTATCTAAGTCTTGGGCCAAAGTTTAAGCAGAGTCCCAACAGAGTTTCAACCGAGTTCTGACGGCGCGAGGCAGATGTCCAAATTTCCTACGAACAAACACACAAGTCGAGATACCGGGAACCCACGTCAAGAGAAACATGTGAAACCCGGGGGACGGGAGAACCCCCCATGCGTCATGAAAGACATGTGTTTGGTGGGACTCTTCCGCTGGAGAGCGCACTGTTATTTGTTATTCGTCTGTGGCTCTCGCCGAGGCCCCCTTTCCGTTATTGATGGAGGCTTCTTTCCCCAATCAGTGCTTGCACTGAAAGGGTCCTAGCGGAAGATGAAAGATTTGGCAAAAGTTTCCCGCCAATTTTGGTAGCAGGTCCCGGGTTCCCTGCTCCGGGTTCCCAGGTTCCCGGTTTTTGGTTCGGGGCCGATTTCGGTGGGTTCTGGGTTCCCGGGCTCCCACGTTCCCGGTCGATCTCCTCAGCGAAAACCGTCCACTGATTGCGTTTTTTCTCTGGTGTAGTTTGTTATTTGTCTGTGGCGTTCGCCGAGGCCCCCTTCTGTTATTGATGGCGGCTGCTTCCTTTTTTGCATTGAGTTCAAGCTGCAGCAGAACTGCCTAGCCATCCGCCTCGTGCATAATCTGATCGAGGTTCCACTTTTACCCGCTTTTTCCGAGCGAGCGAGATTCAGAGGCCGGGTTGCGGAGCCGCAGGACGGCCTCCGAAGGCGCCGGACGGCCCCCAGAGCGCGCCCGACGCTTCCCAGAGGCCGAGGGCGGCGGCGACCCGCCGCAGGCGTCTTCGACGGATGCCCGGGGGACGCAGCGCCCCGCCGACCGCCCCGAGGCGACCGCCGCCGCGGGGAGGAGGAGGAGGAGGAGGAGGAGGAGGAGGAGGAGGAGCAGGAGGAGGAGGAGGAGGAGGGAGGAGCAGGAGGAGGAGAAGAAGGAGGACCCCCGCTGAGGGGGGGGGTCCCGCCGCGCTCACCTCGGCACGCGGCGTGCCCTCCTCCGCCCCCGGCCATCGGCGCCTCGGGCCAGCGCTGCCTCCCCTGGAGGCCGCCCCGTTTGGGGGCCGGAGTGCGGTCAACCCGTGGAGTACAGTCGGGGGCTTGACCTAAGGAACCCAAAATAAGGAACGAGGCCCCTTTTTTTCCATGAGTTATTAAACTTCGATTTCCGATCGAAGACATAAGGAAAACCTGAGGCAAACTGCGAAACTCTTAAGGAACGCGGAGCCCCTCCCCAACGAAAAGGGTTCCTTCTTCAGGGCCCCGACTGTAAGGACGCACGAGGAGGATGCAAGGGCCTTGGAGGGCCATGTCGACGCTGTGCGAGCGGTGCGCGGCCCGCGAAAGCGGCCAAAGATGGGCCGAAGGGGAAGGATGCAAGGGTAACCTTGTAAAGTTGCTCATACTTGCTATGCGGGTTCACTTTAAACGGGGCCCGAGGATGGCGACATCGTGACGGATAAAATCCAGCTCCGCACCGCGACGGATCGCCGATGCATCGGCGATGCGGCCACGTCCACTGGCCACGTCTACTCTGGCTTGAGCTGGGCGGCATGGATACGAAAGGTTCGTGTCGTGCCGACTTCGGCGATGGTTCCTGACATCGCAGGGATCGTTCAACCTTGAACGATCGGCCGTTTCCGAAATGTCAGATCGTTCTGCGTCGACCGATTATGGGTCGCTGGCGGAGTTCGAAATTGAACGCCGGCGTCGGGGTCGCCGCTGGTCGACACGACGCGAACCTGCACTGCTCTGGCTTGAGTTGCGCGGCCTGGATACAGTGGAGACCCATGCCAAGAAGAAACACCCTGCTTGCCTCCAGCGTGCCCTGGGCTTCTTGGGTTTCGATGGTCTTGCGATGGAAAGCGTGACGTCCCCGCACCAAAAGTCCATGGACGCCCTGGGGTCTTGAGGGTTGGACTTCTTGTGGAAGGTCTCTTGTGGTCGGGCCCCTACTGGAGTTCCTCCGTCGCCTCCTTCCCTTCCACCATCTCTCCCGCCCCCCCCCCCCCCGCCCCTTTCGGCCGCCCTTGGCCTCGCGGGGGCCAGGAGACGGGGCGAACCTGCAGCACTCTGGCTCGAGCTGGGCGGCCTGCATGCTTCCCTCCGTCGCCTCCTGCCCTTCCGCCATCTCTCCCGCCCCTTGGCCTCGCGCACGCCGGCCTAACGCAGCGGCGCTCCGCCGCCTCCTTCGTGCAGAGGCTGCTGGCCCACATTGATTGACAATAAGAGGACCCCAACCATTTGGGAGGGACCTAAATTAGGAGGGCCAGAAAAACTCGCGAGGGCCAGAAACATTCGCAGGCCTCCCGCCCCTTGGCCTCGCGAAGGCCATCTCTCCTGCCCCCCCGCGGTCGGCCGTCCTTGGCCTCGCGCAGGCCGGGAGCCAGGGCGAGCGTGGCCCCGGCCGCCGTGGCAAAGTCCAGGTGGGGCACGTCCACCGTGGCGGCAAACCTCCGCGCCGCGAGGGGCGGGGGCCCAGATGGGCGTGCCTCGGGGAGGGGCCTCTTCCAGAGGGGCGAGTTCGGAGACCCTGCACCCAACAAAACGTGCTCATCTCTTTAGGGGGCCACATGCGAACCCTACCCCTACCCCCCACGATTTCTGAGGGGGAGGGTGGGGTTTACTCCGTTCGGGAGCTCCCGAGCGAAGTGAACCCCACCCTCCCCCTCAGAAATCGTGGGGGGTAGGGGTAGGGTTCGCATGTGGCCCCCTACTCTTGGGAACGCATTTCTTACTTCCGCCGCCTTCCGCCGAGCTTCCGCCGGCTTCCGCCGGCGGAGGCGGCCTCGTTTTGCCTCCGCCGACCTTCCGCCGCCCTTCCGCGGCGGAAGAGATGGCAACTAATTCGATCCTCGAAGGCAAGGCCATTTTTGGAACGCCTCTGATGGCGCACTCACATGCGGATGTCCAACTAGCACGTAGAGGGCCAGCAATCAATAGCATGCACAGTTAGACACATAGGATGAGCCATGTTCACCAGCGTGGCCCCAAGCGGTGAGACGCTGCACTGTGGATGCTTGAGCTGTGGGGTGAGATCTATGAGGTGTGATGTATGTGATGTGAGCTGTGAAGTACAAGCTATGTAGTGCGAGTCATAGGGTGTAAGCTATGCGGTGTAAGCTACGTGGTGCAAACAATATGGTATGAGCTATGTGGTTCAAGCCATGTGGTGCAATATAAGTGATGTCTGGTGTAAGTTGCGAAGTGCAGTTTACATGGGCACCGTCTACGCAGAGGCATATTTGTGGTGTGAGGTACGTAGTACAAACTCTGTGGTGCAATCCATGTGGTGCGAGCTCTGATCTGTGAGCTATGCGGTGTAAGCTAAGTGGTATACCCTAATCAGTATGAGCTAAGAGGTGCAATCTATGTTACGAAATCAATCACTTGTTCAACTTGAAGCTGCCCTCTCCACTGCTCATGCAAACATCCCACCCTCCCAACCGCAACTTGGTCGCAAGACCTCTTAAGACCGTAATGGTAGGTACCAAATGGTAATTGTCAACGACACCGACGCCGACGACGGCAGCGACAACGACGACGACGACGACGACGACGACGCCGCCGCCGCCAACGACTACGACGACACCGACGGCGTCTACAACGACTTCGACGGCGACGACAACGACGACGACGACGACGACACTGACGACGACGACGACGACGACGACGACGACGACGACGCCGGCGCCGACGACAACGACGACGATGACAACGCCGTCGACGACGACGACGACGCCGACGACGACAACGACGATGACGACGACGACGCCGACGACGACGACGACGACGCCGACGACGACGACGAAGACGACGACGACGACGACGACGTCGCCAACGAAGACGACGACGACGACGATGGAGGAGGGAGGACGACGACGGCGACAACGACGACAACGACGAGGGAGGAGGGAGGACGGCGACGACAAGAACGACGAAGAAGGAAGAAGGACGGCGACGCCGACGACGACGACGACGAGGGAGGAGGGAAGTCGACGACGACGACGACGACGGCGACGAAATAGGAGGGACGACGACGAGACGCCGACGACGGACGGCGACGACGACGAGGGAGGAGGAAGGACGACCATGGCGACAACGACGACGGAAACGACGATGACGCCAAAGAGGACGACGACGACGACGACGACGACGACGACGACGAGGAAAGACAGAGGACGACGACGGCGACGATGACGACGACAACGACGAGGGAGGAGGGACGGCGACGATGTCGACGACGACGCAAGAGCGCTTGCGCACGTTTTTGTTGAAAACCCGTGTTGCGAAACCCTGTGTTGTTAGATATTTGTTGGGCACTCGATTTTGAAATCCTTGCGAAACCGAAGGTTCTTGAAGGATTTCGGCATGCGCACGCGACGAAGCGCGCGAGTGCACTTCGTCTCTTTTTTTGCAGAGGATTCTCGCGACGGCACGCGCGCGAGGGCGTTCGAACGATTTCGACATGCGCGCGCGAAGCCCGTGTGGTAGCATTTTGTGAAAATATTGAAAACCGATGTTTTCCCAAAAAATATCCCAGTGCGACCCTACCTCGGAGTTGGAGCCCCCAGGAAAGCAGCATTAGTAGTAACAGTAAAGCTAAGCTAAAGCTAAGCTACAGCTAAGCTAAAGCTAAGCTAAAGCTAAGCTACAGCTAAGCTAAAGCTAAGCTAAAGCTAAGCTAAAGCTAAGCTAAAGCTAAGCTAAAGCTGAGCTAAAGCTGAGCTAAAGCTGAGCTACAGCTAAGCTAAAGCTAAGCTAAAGCTAAGCTGAAGCTAAGCTGAAGCTAAATCTAAAGCTAAAACTAAGCTGAAGCTAAGCTAAAGCTAAGCTAAAGCTAAGCTAACGCTAAGCTAACGCTAAGCTGAAGCTAAGCTAAAGCTAAGCCAACGCTAAACTAAAGCTAAGCTAAAGCTAAGCTAAAGCTAAGCTAAAAGCTAAGCTAAAGCTAAGCTAAAGCTAAGCTAAAGCTAAGCTAAAGCTAAGCTAAAGCTAAGCTAAAGCTAAGCTAAGCTAAGCTAAGCTAAGCTAAAGCTAAGCTAAAGCTAAGCTAAAAAGCTAAGCTAAAGCTAAGCTAAAGCTAAGCTAAAGCTAAAGCTAAAGCTAAAGCTAAAGCTAAAGCTAAAGCTAAAGCCAGGGGACTGGGGGAACCGCGGGGCGGGGACTGGGGGAACCGCCCGGGGCGCTTTCCACTGCCCGGCCCCTTTAAGCTAAGAGAGTAAGAACCCTCTAGGCAGAGCCTAGGTAGGGAAAAATCTTGCAAGAGCGCGCGCGTACTCTTTTTCTGAAAATCCGTGTTACGATACCCTGTGTTTTTGTATGTGTTTTGGAAACTCTATTTTGAAACCATTCCGAAGCCGAGGAGCCTTGAAGGATTTCGACATGCACGTTGATAAATGAATGTGCGCGCATACTATTTTTTGCAGAAGGATGGCGGGGGGGGCCGGTACCAGTTTGGCTGGGAAAATATGAACTCACAGGTAAGATGGCCGTTGGGTCAGAAACCTGTGTGCTTTGCATCGGTTCCTGGAGGGTCTTTCACTCCGGGGGGGAAGGTGGTAGAAATTGTTTCTTTTTAGGAGGACGAGCTTATGTGATGTGAGCTCTCCAGTGTACGCACTGCGCCCACGAGGCGGCCACAGGGCGGCAACGTGGCAAAACCTTGCCAGACCCACCCAGCGCACGAGGCGGCCGCGAGGCCGCCACGGGACGGGCGGCAGCGTGGCGAAACCTCGCCGGACCCACGCAGCGCACGAGGCGGCCGCGAGGCGGCGGCGTGGCGGAGTCTCGCCGGACCCACCGAGCACGCGAGGCGCCCACGAGGCGCCCACGAGGCGGCCGCAGGCGGCAACGTGGCGGAACCTCGCGGGACCCACCCGGCGCACGAGGCGGCCGCGAGGCGGCCACGGGCGGCCTCGTGGAAAAGCCTCGCAGGGCCCATCAGATCCCTCTGTGAGATCGATGAGAACCCCTGGGTGCAAGCGCTGCTTGGGGAAAGGAGAAATCTAAATACACATTTGCCATTGAGCTTTCACCTTCCTGAGGTGCCCCAGGGCTTCCGCGGGACCCCAGGGCCATCGGAGGACGTAAAACTTCAGCGGGGCACCTGGCAGGAGCTCAGCAGCGCTGGCAAGCCAGTTTCTTATTTTCAGTGCCAGATGTAGTCCCTGCCGTGCTTGCCAGAAAACGATTTCCCTCAACAATGCCCGACTGGAACCCCGCTCCCTTGTAAGTCTGGACGTGATGCAGCGAAGCGCTGTGGATCTGATCCAGATGGTCCACTCTGGAAACCCTGAACCCGACCGTGTTGCCACCTCTGGGAAAACCAATATTCCCTCCCCCCCTGGCATCCGCCAGCACATTCCTCGGCGGAGGGAGGAGTGGAAGAGACGATAGAAGAAGAACAGGTTGCGGATATATACACTTTCGGAGGTCCACGCGGCGGAGGCGACGCCAGGGAGCCCCGGCGCCGATTCAGAAAGTCCACGCTGACCTCTGAAAGTGCTTGCTCATGCTGCTTCGTTTTGCTGTTCTTCGAGACGAGAAAGGGATCTCGTCCAGACGGAGGCAAACAGGGGTGACGCCAGGGAGGAACCCGCTCAGGGGGGTAGACATCGACGTTGGATCGCCGATACATCGCCGATCGATCAGCGATAGAGGCAGAGCAAGGCGAGCGGGGGGGCCCTGACTCCCGACGCAGCCCGCAAGGGGCCCTCACACCTCGGGGGGGGACGACGAAGACGACGACGACGACGACGACGCCGACGACGACGACGACGACTAGACGACGACTAGACGCCGACGACGCCGACGACGCCGACGACGCCGACGACGACGACGACGACTAGACGACGACTAGACGCCGACGACGCCGACGACGCCGACGACGACGACAACGACGACGACGACGCCGACGCCGACGACGACGACGACGACGACGACGACGACGACACGACGCAGGCGGCGAGGAGCCCTTCACACCTCGGGGGGAGCCGCGGGTGAGGGGCAACGAGAGGCCCGATCTGGAATCGGCGATACATCGCCCATAGATCGGAGAATTGGCCCCCGATAGTAAAATGCCCACGCTCCTTGGGCGGGGTGGGGCTATCGGGCCCTTGTGGGCGATGAATGGGCCATTTTCGGTGGCGCGCAAACGTGGATTAGCGATCCGTGGATTTGGCGCGCGGTCGACAAATCCATGGATCGGGGGAGGTGCCCTCACCAAAATGCGGCCGGTGCCGCCGCGCTCGGCGGCGGAAATCCGAGATTTCATATGGAACCGGGACCCGTCGCTAATCCACGCCCCCCTTGATCCATGTGAAAGATCGCCGGAGACTTGGGGTCGATGCCTTCTTCCCCTGTGCCCCCCCATCGTTGCCCCCGAGAGGGGCGCCCCTCGCGGCCGCGGCCCGCCAGGGAATGCCGCAAGAGGCGAGGGCCGCCGGCCACGGCAGGAGGCCGTGCAGCGAGAGAGAGCCGAGGCCACGGCCTCGGGCACGAGGCCTCGGCCACACTCGGAGGAAGGGTGAGGTGCCCATGCCGCTGGCCTTCCCTCCTCCTCCCCTCCTTCGTGGGCCTCCCGGGAGGCCCTCGTTGCCACCGCTGGATCCGCCTCGGCATGCTCATTGGTCAGAGCGCGCCCCGGGAGAGGCCCGGGGAGTGGCGGTATCGGTACCTTGTGGTTTCCCCACATACACCTGCAGCGACTCTGGGCCCGCAGGTGGGCCTGGCCAGGACCAAGTGAGGTGGGCGCCTGGCGCCCCCGAGAGGGCACGGTCTCGGACCGGCGCTGGCTTCCTGGGGCGCTCCCAGGCTGTCGAGCTGCCAGGGGCACCCGCGAGGGAGGGCGGCTCGTCTTGCCCGCTGCGCTGGCGAAGCTGCAGCGCGGCCCTCGGGCCGGTGCGCTTGAGCGAGCGCGCAAAGAACGGCCCAGACGAGCCATTGCCCCGTCACGCTTCTCTGTGGCGGCGCCGGCGACCCCTCGGCGCGGGAGGGCCTGGGTCGGGACACACAGCGCAACACGGCAGACCAGCACCTTAAGAGGCGGAGGGGCGCGAGGGCGGCCGAGGAGAGGGGAGGTGCGGGCGGCCGGGGCGCTCGAAGCGTGCAGTCCTCCACGCCGGTGCGGCAGCCCAGGCTCACTAACAGAGGAGCGCTGAGAGGCACAGGCGGACCGCCAGGAGCGGCGGAAAGGCGCCCCGACCGTCAGCATGCTGGCCGCGGGCCACCGCCGTGTCATCGCCTGTGTGGGCGGGACCGCGTGCCTCCATCCAGCGGCACACACACACACACACACACACGAGAGAGGAAGAGAGTCGAGCGCCAGGCGCGGCCGGGCGCGTCGGCAGCGGAGAGAGACGCAGGGGCTCGAAGGTGGGGCGGCAGAGCTGGCCTGACCCCACGGCTGCGGACGAGGAGGGGGATATTTCGCTGGGCGTGGCGTCGGCCGTCAGTGACGGCGACGGCGGCGGCGGCGCGCACTCTCGGCCGAAGAGGAGGAAGGAGGGAGTGGAGGTAGTGAAGAAAGGGGAGGGGGGAGAGGGCAGGAACAGGAGCTGGGGAAGGGGAGGGGAAGGGAAGGCAGAAGAGGGAGGAGGTAGGTGCGAGCGGAGAGACCCTGGAAGAAGGAGCACGGAGGACCTCGTCGAGGAGAAGGTGGAGGTGGCGCCACCGCAATCACCATCATCATAGCACCACCACCACCACCACCACCCTCCTCCTCCTCCTCCTCCTCCTCCTCCTCCTCCTCCTCCTCCTGCTCCTCCTCCTGCTCCTCCTCCTCCTCCTCTTCCTCCTCCTCTTCATCCTTACCCTCCTCATCCTTCTCCTCCTCCTTCTTCTCCTCATCCTCCTCATCATCCTCCTCATCCTGGTCCACATCCCCATCCCCATCCCCATCCTCATCCTCATCCTCATCATCTGCTTCTTCATCATCATCAGCATCACCATCAGCATCATCATCAGCATCATCGGCATCATCATCAGCAGCATCATCAGCATCACCATCACCATCACCATCACGATCAGTATCACCATCATCATCAGCAGTATCATAAACAAAAGTATAATCAACATCAGCAGCATCAGCATCAGCATCAGCAGCATCATAATCAGCAGCCGCAGCATCAGCATCGCCATCACCATCATAAGCATCATCATCATCATCATCATCATCATCACCATCATCATCATCACCATCATCATCACTATCGTCGCCGTCATCGTCGCCGTCATCGCAACCGCCCCGAGGCCCCTCGTTGGACCCATCGCGCGCCCCACGCGGGGGGGCCGTGCGGCGATCCGCCTGAGGAACCGCAGCTGCGCAGCGGAGTTTGCCCGCCTCCGCAGCACGGAGGCCAGCGGGAACGGCGCCGCGCCGCCCAGGGCCGCCTCTCTCGAAGGGGGTCGTCGTCGTCGTCGTCGTCGTCGTCGTCGTCGTCGCCGTCGTCATCGTCGCCGTGGTCGTCGTCATCGCCGTGGTCGTCGTCGTCGTCGCCGTCGTCGTCGTCGTCGTCGTCGTCGTCGCCGTCGTCGGGGGGGGAAGGGGCACCGCGGCAGGGCGCGCGGGGCACCGGGGCAGGGCACCGCGGCGCTCGCTGCGCATGCGCCCCCCGCCCCCCCGCTTTGGGGCGGGGGCGGGGGGAGGGAGAGGGCGGGATGTCGTGCTGCTTGCCCCGCCCTCGTCCCCCCCCACGTCTGCTCAGCATGAGCACTGCCCTCCTCTCTTCCCCGTCTTCCTCCTGCAGTGGCCCGCCCTCTCCGTGTGTGTGTCTAGATGTGTAGATAAAGACAGAACAAAATCATATA
>CAUYUJ010017250.1:115000-120000 GCA_963575745.1 Prorocentrum cordatum | reverse complement strand
GCCCCGGGGGGCCCGAATCTGTCCATATCCACCACCTGTCGAGGAAAATCCGCCGACCCTTTGTGAGTCTCTAGGCGTGTGAGATGATCCCCCCCCCATAATCCCCCCCAGAGACCCCAAACCGGCAATTTGACCCCCCCCCTGACCGAGCCCGACCCCGGACCGAACGCGCCACGGGGGAGCGGAGGGCTCCAAACCTGGCCAAGAAGGCACCAAAACGCTCCCCATACGGTCCCAGGGGGCCACGATTCGCCGAAATATCGCCCCTGGACGCCCACGATGGCCTCCAGGCGGCCTCCGAAGCTGCCAAGACGCCCCAAACGGCCCCCAAGATGCGACCCAAGAGGATCCCAAGAAGCACAAATCGTCCCAGTCCCTTCGAAAAAACAGCATTTGTCGCATGCTCGCCTATTCGGTTTTCACAACGTCCCAGACGGGCAAAGAAACCTTCAATATCGCCCCCAGACGGCCAAAGGGGCCCCCAAGAAGGGCCCAAGAGGGTCTAATAACAGCCCACGAAGCCCCCAAGACAGCCCAAGAGGGCCCAGACGGCTCCAAGACGGAGTCCAGAGGGCACCTTTTCGAGCCTTCGGCCCCAAGACGCCCCCAGCCTGCCCCAAGAACACCCCAAGAGGCCCTGATGGGACCCCCAAGAGAACCTCAAAGGCCTCCAAGAAGCCCCCAGGGAGCCCCCAAGAGGCCCCCAAACTTAACCCAAGATGCCTCGAGGCAACCGGATATGGCCTGCAGGCAGGCCAAGATGTCACCAAGAGGCCACAAAAGAGCACCAAGAGGTACGACAACAGCATCGAAGCAACAGGAACGATGTCGAGCGCCGTGTCATGATTCGGACAAGCCTCGTGACATGCAGCCCTGGAGGCGCAATAGATTATGTAGGAGTCGGCGGATGTGGCGTAAGCCTATATAATCGATCCTCCAGGCGGTGGTCATGTACAAACTCCCGCCTCGGACCCTCTCACTCCCCCCGCAAGCTCGCCGCCAGCCTTGAGTAAAACACCAGTCTGTGAGAGCTGCCAAGAGCACTCCACGCGCGCACGGCACAGCATGCCGAGTGCACTCCAGCGGGGTAGCTAATGGACGTTGAAGAAGAGACGAATCTATCCGGCGAAGACCAAGTCGATTAACGTAGCGCAACCGACTGGGGACTGCACCAGCAGCACACTCGAATGCCAACGTCGAGTGAGCCCGTGCAGGTGCCCTCAGTCGACTTTGTCTGGGTGGGCGCTCTCGCAAAGCCCGATCTAGACCCCCTGGCGAAGGGGCACCTCGCACGAAGCAGGGGCGCCCTCTTGCCGGTGCCACTGCAGTAGCAAATTACGTGACTGGGCTGGGACCCCGAGAAGCCGCACACCAGAGGTCACTCCAGGGCCACCTCGCACGTGTAGCCGATCTACAACTGAGCACGGAGCAGGGTCACCCTCTTTCGGCGGCGCGCCCGGGGGGAAAGTGAGAGGGCGCAGGTCTTCTCAGAAGGCTCGGAAGTCCCCCGGCCTTCTGAAAAGTTTTCTGAGCCTCCCCACTGGCACAAAAAACATCTCGGAGGGCCCAGGGGCTTCTGAGAAGCCCGCAAGCCTTCTGAAAAAGCTTTCTCTAAGGGCTCAGGGGCACAGAAACAAACAGACACGAACCCCAGGACTCACGATATCACTTTCTTATATTTCCTGTGTTCTCGCCTTCCCATCCAACTCCCCATGTTATCGACCTTTCTCCTGGGAATCGACGCTTTTTTTTAGGTTGGGCATGTCCTCCTACAGAAGGATTTTGGATGAAAAGGTAAGAATAGTCAAAAAAACAAAACCCAGCAAAAATAGAGAGGACAAAATCGTCGATGGACTATTTTTGGACTATGATTGAATACTCCCCCTGTAGAGGGACAGGCCCGACTTAAGCTCATGCTCAGTGCGTGTCCGGGCCAGCCCTGGCCTGAAGTCGGGCTTGTCCCCCTACAGGGGGATCTTCGACGAAAAATACAAATACCCCCAAAATAACAAAACAATAATCCAAAAATAATCCCCAGACCTTTTTGGGTGCATTTTGGGGGTATTTACCTAACAGCGAAGACTGATAGGTTTCTAGTGGGGTCAAAAGAAAGCATCATGACTCCTCAGGGGGGTCGGAGCGGGACCCGGGGCGGGACCCGGCGCGGCTGCCGTCGAAGCCCAAATCGCTTGGGACATCCTCGCAAAATCGCTCTTGGCGCTGCTAGAACTCCATTCCCGGCGTACATTATGGATGCCCGGAGCCAACTGTAGGCCACTTCGTGCTCTTCGACTTCCCAGAACTCCATTCCCGGCGTACATTTTGGATGCCCGGAGCCAACTGTAGGCCACTTCGTGGTCTTCGAGTTCCCAGAACTCCATTCCCGGGCCACATTTTGGATGCCCGGAGCCAACTGTAGGCCACTTCGTGGTCTTCGAGTTCCCAGAACTCCATTCCCGGGCCACATTTTGAATGCCCGGAGCCAACTGTAGGCCACTTCGTGCTCTTCAAGTTCCCAGAACTCCATTCCTGGGCATGATTTTGAATGCCCGGAGCCAACTGTAGGCCACTCGTGTTTTTCTAGTTCCCAGAACTCCATTCCTGGGCCACATTTTGAATGCTGAGGCAGGCTGATGCTGCGGCCGAGGCAGGCTGAGGCTGAGGCAGGCTGAGGCTGAGGCCGAGGCTGAAGGCAGACTGAGGCTGAGGCTGAAGCAGGCTGAGGCTGAGGCTGAGGCTGAGGCTGAGGCTGAGGCTGAGGCAGGCTGATGCTGAGGCAGGCTGAGGCTGAGGCTGAGGCTGATGCAGGCTGAGGCTGAGGCAGGCTGAGGCTGAGGCCGAGGCTGAAGGCAGACTGAGGCTGAGGCTGAAGCAGGCTGAGGCTGAGGCTGAGGCAGGCTGAGGCTGAGGCAGGCTGAGGCTGAGGCTGAGGCTGAGGCTGTGACTGCGACTGCCGTTGCCACTGCGACTGTCATCGCGAATGCGACTACGACTGCGAGAACAGCAGAATTCTACAACTGGATTCTCATCTGAATCTGAAGGGGAATGCTTCCAGATATGCTCCTACACATCGCTGTTAGGTTGCTTTGCCGGGATAATTTTTATTTTTCGTCGAAAATCCCCCTGTAGGGGGACAGGCCCGACTTAAGCCTGGCCTGGCAACACCCGACCCGGCCGCTGCCGCCGCGGCCGCCGCCCCCGGGCTCCGAGCCGCACACCGGGGGCCGCCTGGTGCACGGCCAGCAGGGAGCGGCACGCCGCCTGAGCGACCGCAGGCGGCCGCCCTCGCCACCGCCGCCGCCGCCGCCACCTCCGCCTCCTCCTCCTCCTCCTCCGCCTCCTCCTCCGCCTCCTCCTCCTCCTCCTCCGCCTCCTCCTCCTCCTCCTCCTCCTCCGCCTCCTCCGCCTCCGCCTCCGCCTCCGCCTCCTCCTCCTCCGCCTCCACCTCCTCCGCCGCCTCCTCCTACTCCTCCTCCGCCTCCGCGTTCGCCTCCGCCTTCGCCTCCGCCTCCTCCTCCTCCTCCTCCGCCTCCTCCTCCTCCTCTTTCAACCACGTACATGAACACGGCCCCCCCCCAGTCCGCGAGGCCAGCCTCGTGATACGAGCCTTCGCGCGATGCGTGCTCTCGAAACTGGCGTGGGCTCATGTACGTTCACATCCTTCTTTCGCTCCTGAGCCACCGTCGCCGTCGTCCGTCGTGGACGCCTTCGCCGCCGCCGTCGGCGATGTCGTCGTCGGCGTACCCAGGCGGGCGAGCGGGCGAGCGGGCAGGCGTTCGAGCAGGCGAGGCGGGCGGCAAACACGAGCCGGTCCTCGTCCGGGACGGCCAGCTCGGGGAGGTCAAACATCAGGTCGAAGACCTTCGCCCAGTCCGCGTCGGGCAAGGACTCCTGCACACGCTGGCATGGATCAGGGATCCGTGGGTGTGGCGCGCAGGCGCCAGGTTCAGGGATCGGGGAACCCACACATGCAACGTCTTGAAACAAACAGAACGGGTTTTTCCAGTTTTCGGCCTCTGGAAGCCTCGCAAGGCCCTGGACAGACAAAAAACGGCTCAGGATGCGAAGCGGGTCCCAGGAAATGGGTGCAGACCTCTGGGGGTCGAGGCTGTGAACAAAAAAACAGCAACAAAAAACATCACGTCGGGGGTCTAGGGAGATTTGGCGACGGAGCACGCCGATGTTGTACGGAAGCGAGGCCCGTCGCTTATCAGACCGCCTTCATCCATGTTGGCACTCCCTCGACTCTCGTGATCCAGTGGGCGGCACTCGAGGGCGGCGAAGATGGGAGCGGGTGGCGAGGCGTGGAGAAGAGCCCAAGTCACCCAACGTCGCCGTCGCGCATCACGCATCGCGCCCAGCGATGCGCGGTCATCTGCGCGCCATCCCGCGCTCACGCCGCCCCTGGGAGAAGGGCAACCGCTCTGACTCAGGCCCCGCGACGCGCCAGGCGCCGTCACCTCCGCGCCACCGTGGGCCACCCGGGGGGGCAGAGCGGGGGCAGAGGAGGGACGGAGGCGCAGGCGACGGCCAAAGGAGGAGGAGGGGGAGGAGGAGGAGGAGGAGGAGGAGGAGGAGGAGGAGGAGGAGGAGGAGGAGGACGAGGAGGAGGAGGACGACGAGGAGGAGGAGGAGGAGGAGGACGAGGAGGAGGAGGAGGACGAGGAGGAGGAGGAGGAGGAGGAGGAGGCAGAGGCGCAGAGGAGGAGCCAAAGGCTCCGAGACGACTGAAGACGGAGAGAGGCCAATCGCGCGAGAGGCTCACGGCAGCAGGCAGCGAGCCCAGGCCTGTGAGCCGCCCGGCGCCGCCGTGCCACACACCGCACGCAGGGCGGGGAGAGGCCTCCAACCGGGCGACCGACGGCTGCTCCCCGCGCAATGCGCTGGGCCGCTTCCAGCCCCGCGGAGCCACCGTGTCACCACGCTCGCCAGCAGCGTTTTCCACAGCCCTTCCCTTCATCCTCCTCCTCCTCCTCGTCCTCCTCCTCCCCTCCCCTCCC
>CAUYUJ010017250.1:85000-105000 GCA_963575745.1 Prorocentrum cordatum | reverse complement strand
CGCTTCGCCCGACGATCACCCCACCCTGGTCTTCTTGCCCGGACTACCTCGGCTACGCGGTCAGCGCTACCTACACGGCTGCACGGCCCACAGAGCGGACGACCCGACAACCCGACAACCGACTCCTCGGCCGACTTGACGCCACCTCTGGGTGCTACCCGCAAGGACGCCCCCTCGACCCAACCCGAGGCTCTCCCGACAGCGCCCCCGACGGCGACGACGACGACGACGACGACGACGACGACGACGACGACGGTGCTACCCTCAAGGACGCCCCCTCGACCACGATCCCCTGCCCGACGCCCCGCCCGACGCCTTCCCCCCCCGACGCCCCTCTCGACCCCCTCCCCTGGTGGACGCGTTCCGCGCCGACGCCCTGCCCCACGCCCCGCCCCCTCCACGGCAGGTGCGCCTGCGGACAACCTGTGAAGGGGCCCCAGGACACACAAACAAATACACACAAATAACATAATCCCACATATTTCCCCATATTACCTAACAGCGAAGACTGATAGGTTTCTAGTAGGGTCAAAAGAGAGCATCATGACTCCCCAAGGGGGTCTGGGCGGCATCCGGGGGAAAGCCGGCGGCTGCCGGCGGAGCCCAAATCGCTTCGGACATCCTCGCAAAATCGCTCGTGGCGGTCTCAGAACTCCACTCCCGGGCCACATTTTGAATGCCCGGAGCCAACTGTAAGCCACTTCGTGCTCTTCGACTTCCCAGAACTCCGTTCCCGGGCCACATTTTCAATGCCCGGAGCCAACTGTAGGCCACTTCGTGCTCTTCGACTTCCCAGAACTCCATTCCCGGGCCACATTTTGGATGCCCGGAGCCAACTGTAGGCCACTTCGTGCTCTTGGACTTCCCAGAACACCATTCCCGGGCCACATTTTCAATGCCCGGAGCCAACTGTAGGCCACTTCGTGCTCTTCGAGTTCCCAGAACTCCGTTCCTGGGCATGATTTTGAATGCCCGGAGCCAACTGTAGGCCACTTCGTGTTCTTCGAGTTCCCAGAACTCCATTCCCGGGCCACATTTTGAATGCTGAGGCAGGCTGAGGCTGAGGCTGATGCAGGCTGATGCTGAGGCTGAGGCTGAGGCTGAGGCTGCTGAGGCTGATCTGAAGGCAGACTGAGGCTGAGGCTGAAGCTGAAGGCTGAGGCTGAGGCTGAGGCAGGCTGAGGCTGAGGCTGAGGCAGGCTGAGGCTGAGGCTGAGACAGGCTGATGCTGAGGCAGGCTGAGGCTGAGGCTGAGGCTGATGCAGGCTGAGGCTGAGGCAGGCTGAGGCTGAGGCCGAGGCTGAAGGCAGACTGAGGCTGAGGCTGAAGCAGGCTGAGGCTGAGGCTGAGGCAGGCTGAGGCTGAGGCTGAGGCAGGCTGATGCTGAGGCAGGCTGAGGCTGAGGCTGAGGCTGAGGCTGAGGCTGAGGCAGGCTGAGGCTGAGGCCGAGGCTGAAGGCAGACTGAGGCTGAGGCTGAAGCAGGCTGAGGCTGAGGCTGAGGCAGGCTGAGGCTGAGGCTGAGGCAGGCTGATGCTGAGGCAGGCTGAGGCTGAGGCTGAGGCTGATGCAGGCTGAGGCTGAGGCAGGCTGAGGCTGAGGCCGAGGCTGAAGGCAGACTGAGGCTGAGGCTGAAGCAGGCTGAGGCTGAGGCTGAGGCAGGCTGAGGCTGAGGCTGAGGCAGGCTGATGCTGAGGCAGGCTGAGGCTGAGGCTGAGGCTGATGCAGGCTGAGGCTGAGGCAGGCTGAGGCTGAGGCCGAGGCTGAAGGCAGACTGAGGCTGAGGCTGAAGCAGGCTGAGGCTCAGGCTGAGGCAGGCTGAGGCTGAGGCTGAGGCAGGCTGATGCTGAGGCAGGCTGAGGCTGAGGCTGAGGCTGATGCAGGCTGAGGCTGAGGCAGGCTGAGGCTGAGGCCGAGGCTGAAGGCAGACTGAGGCTGAGGCTGAAGCAGGCTGAGGCTGAGGCTGAGGCAGGCTGAGGCTGAGGCTGAGGCAGGCTGAGGCTGAGGCAGGCTGAGGCTGAGGCTGAGGCTGAGGCTGAGGCTGAGGCTGATGCAGGCTGAGGCTGAGGCAGGCTGAGGCTGAGGCCGAGGCTGAAGGCAGACTGAGGCTGAGGCTGAAGCAGGCTGAGGCTGAGGCAGGCTGAGGCTGAGGCTGGCTGAGGCTGAGGCTGTGACTGCGACTGCCGTTGCCACTGCGACTGTCATCGCGAATGCGACTACGACTGCGAGAACAGCAGAATTCTACAACTGGATTCTCATCTGAATCTTAAGGGGAATGCTTCCAGATATGCTCCTACACATCGCTGTTAGCTTGCTTTGCCGGGATAATTTTCGGGGTTCCTGCCTTCCCCCCCCACTGCCCATATTTTCCCATATTTTCCTGGGAGTCGACGATTCATTGTGTCTGTGTGTTGTTTCCCCTCCTGAGCTTTGCGGACAACCTCCCCGACGATCACGACTCCCATGACCCCTCCCCCGACGACCTTGCCTTCCCCCTGCCGCGGAGGGTGCGCTCCGCGCGCGCGCGCGCCCCCTCCGTGCTCCCGCGGCCGCCTCAACGGCCACCCCGACAGCCAGGACGGCCACCGCCGGCCACAACGCCACGGCCACCCAGACAGCCACGACGCGGGCACCCCCTGCGACCACGACGGCCCCGTCCAAGCCCCACGCAGCTTGGAGCTCGACTGCATCCCAACCGACCGCGCCCCTCCCGACGGCGTCTCTATGTGGGGCGTGCGATCCGCGGACGCACCACGGGCTGCGCCTCAGCAGGCGGGCGCTATGGGCAAAGACAGCCATCGGCCAGCACCCCTCCCCGCGTCGCGCCCTCTCTCTTCGCTGCGTGGCAGCGCCCTGTACCTTCACCCGTCGCTGCGTGGGCAGCCGGCCCGTGGCACGGGCCCGGTACGGTACCCCCCCCCTGGATCGCCACCCATGGCGCACCCACGCGACGACCCCCCCACCCCCACCCCCGCCCCACAACGGCCCGACGACCCCCATGACCAACCTCACCGCCCACACCACCGCTGGCAACCTCAACCCCACGGTAGCACCTCTGGGGGCGAGCGAACTCGAGGACCCGAGAGGCCCGCGGGCAGGGCCCACCGCCCGCAGCGGCAGGCCCAGCCGCGACAGAGGGGGAGGAGAGGGGAGCAGACCAGCGGACTGGCACCCCCCTCAGGAGCACCCCCCGCACCCGGAAGGGCCATTGCCCCTCCTCTTTCCCCTCCCCCCTCGCCCCTCGCCGTCCTCGCCTCCCTCTTCCCCCCCCCCCCCCCCCTGTTCCCTTTCTCCTCCGGGGGGGGCCTTGCTGGCCCTTTCTGGGCCTTGGGTAAAGTCGGGCCCGTCCCTCTACAGGAAAAGAATCGAAAATAATCAGAAAATAGTCTGAGAACGATGTTGGGGGGTATTTTTGAATTTGTTTTTCGCCCAAAATCCCCCTGTAGGGGGACACGCCCGACTTTAACCTTGGGGCGGTCCCTTGCCTCGCTCCTCCCGCCTTCCTCCTCGTCGTGCTCGCTGCTCCTCCCGCCTCATCCTCCCCTCCCTCCCGCGGCCCTGGGACTCGTCCACCTGGGCTTTTCTTTAAAGCTCCACGCTCCCATCAAAGACCTCTCAGCGTGGACCAGTCGCCCACCTGCTAAGATGAAGAGCAGAGGGCCGCAAATTGCTTCAGGCATACGTGCTAAAACACTGCAAGAGATTGTCAGTGTCCACAGTGACGCCCGCAGACCGCTGCCTGTAATGCGGGTGACGCCCTCGGCACAACGCGGGAGTGCTGGCGTTCGTGGTGGTCGTCGTGGTTGTGGCGCCTTCGCTGGCGGTCGTGCTAGTGCCGATCGAGCGTCTGGAGATCGCGTCAGCCGTCATCCGGGTGGCGGTCGTGGCGGTGGTCGCGGGAGTCCTCCCCTCCTCCCTCCTTGTCCTCCTGTTGCTCATCCTCGTGTCGGCCCCCCTTCTGGTCGGTCTCCCTCGCCCCTGGGGGTAGCACCCCAGACTGGCCGGAGAGGCCTCTGTTCGAAACGAGCCCCTCCGCAGGGAAAGGCCGGGACAGGCATCGGCTGGCACCAGCAAGCCTGCCTTCAGCATCGCGCATCCAGGAGGAGGAGGAGGAGGAGGAGGAGGAGGAGGACGAGGAGGAGGAGCAGGAGGAGGAGGAGGAGCAGGAAGAGGAGGAGGAGGAGGAGGAGGAGGAGGAGGAGGAGAACGAGGAGGACGAGGAGGAGGAGGAGGAGGAGGAGGAGGGCGGGCTGCCGCATCGTCGCATCGCCGCGCCGGCGATGCACCCCCTCGGCGCGTCGGCCGCCCCGCCGCCCGCCGCCCGGCGCGCCTGGGCGCATGGCCACGCAGACCATCTCGGCCAGGTCCTCGCGCAGCGGCGGCCGCGGCACGCGCGGGGATGGCCACGCAGACCATCTCGGCCAGGTCCTCGCGCAGCGGCGGCCGCGGCACGCGCGGGGAGGCCATGGTTGGAACGCACGGAGACATACAGTCGGGGCGTTGACCTAAGAAACCCTAAATAAGGAACGAGGCCCCTTTTTTCCATGAGTTAAACTTCGATTTCCCATCGAAAACCCTACGGAAAACAGAAGGCAAACTGTGAAACAATCAAGGAACACGGAGACCCTCCCAAACGAGAAGGGTTCCTTCTTCAGCGCCCCGACTGTACTAGTACTATGTGTTCTCCTTGGAGGTGCGCGTCCGACCCGAACACATGGTACACCCATCTTGCAGTAGATCGTTGCCCGAGCGGCGTGGCCGGGAAGCGCTCGCCAGGACGCATGTGCTATAAGATTTCTCGGTGCGCGCATCGACAGCAGGGGGGGCGACGCACATATAGGAGAAGTATGTTGGGGTGACGCCGCATGGTGGCAAGGCCGATCCATATCGACTGACTGCGCCAGTGGCAGCGACAGGGGGGGCTGGCTCAGCGGGGGAGCCGTCGAGATGGAATCGGCGAGAAATCGTCGACGGCTTGGCGACAGGCCCCCGACATCGAGTCCGCGCGGTCCTGGGCGGGGCGGGCTGTCGGGCTACCATCGGCGATCAATGGGCGAGTGGGAGTTGATGCATCACTCGCTCCCGAGCCTAATTATCCCCCCCTGACATTGTCCCTGGGCCACTCCGCTTCGTGAAGCCGGCGCCCAGGATAGAACAATTAGAAATGAAAGGATCTTGGCCCCCCAAAAAGCAAAGAACATATGAAGAATTAGAAGCGAACAGTGTGTACCACTGGGAGGGTCGCCACCTCCTCGAAGGAGGGGCCCCGCTGGACCCCCGCAGGCAGCCCAGCACCTCCCAGGGCGCCCGAAGTCGTGCGAGGACCTCGTCTGCCCTCGCACCCCGATCCCCGCGAGGAGCTGGCGGCCCCCCTTGCAGACAGGGGCGAGTCGAAGTCTGCACCCTGCCTACAGGCAGCCCGTATAGTAGGGATGCGCGATGAGGATGCAAGGGGCCTTGGAAACTCATTTCGAAGTTCTCCGAGCGGGGCGCGGTCAACGAAAGTGGCCAAGGACGGACCGAGGAGGCGAGGATGCAAGGGTACCATTGGGAAGGTTGCCCATCCTTACTATCATGGCTGACTGTATTCCATACTCCAGCGGCAGTGTATGCGGCAACCTCCGGAGGTGGACAAACCTCCCTTCCGTAAACCTCCCTTTAGCGAAAACGACCCAGGATCGAAACCGACGGACCTGGACCCGCAAAAATAACGGCCGCGACGCCCTCTCGCGAACCGAAAATGGCCAATTCCTTAATCGACGTGTCAGGGTAGGAGGTCTGTCCACCCCCGAAACCTTTCCCCGAGGGGAAGAAGCTGGCCCTGGTCCGCGCGGACTTTTCTAATGTGCGCTGGGCCCCCCTCCCTGGCGCCTGGAGCGCGCCAGGGCTGGCGCCGCCCGGGAGGCCCGGCGCAGACCCCAAGGACCCCGCACGGAGCTCCGAAAGTTTGCGCCCGTGCTGGTGCTTCTTGTTGCATGTCCTTTCGCAGCGCAGACAGGCTCTGACATATACACACACACACACACAAACACACACACACACACACGCGCGCGCGCACACACACACACACACACACACACACAAACACACACACACACACACGCGCACACACACACAAACACAAACACACACACAATTATCCCAGTGCGACCCTACCTAGGAGTTGGAGCCCCTAGGAAAGCAGCATTAGTAGTAGCAGTAAAGCTAAGCTAAAGCTAAGCAACAGCTAAACTACAAGTAAGCTAAAGCTAAGCTAAAGCTAAGCTAAAGCTAAGCTAAAGCTAAGCTAAAGCTAAGCTAAAGCTAAGCTAAAGCTAAGCTAAAGTTGAGCTAAAGCTAAGCTAAAGTTGAGCTACAGCTGAACTACAGCTAAGCTACAGCTAAGCTAAAGCTAAGCTAAAGCTAAAGCTAAAGCTAAAACTAAGCTGAAGCTAAGCTAAAGCTAAGCTAAAGCTAAGTTAACGCTAAGCTAACGCTAAGCTGAAGCTAAGCTGAAGCTAAGCTAAAGCTAAGCCAACGCTAAACTAAAGCTAAGCTAAAGCTAAGCTAAAGCTAAGCTAAAGCTAAAGCTAAAGCTAAAGCTAAAGCTCCCAGGGGACTGGGGGAACCGCGGGGCGGGGACTGGGGGAACCGCCCGGGGCGCTTTCCACTGCCCGGCCCCTTTAAGCTAGAAAGTAAGAACCCTTCTAGGCAGAGCCTAGGTAGGGAAAAAAAAACAAGCAAACAAACAAACAAACAAACAAACAAACAGACAGCCTCGACGCCCGCCTTTGCGTCGATTTCGTCCAAGGCCTGCCTGCGCGTGCCGTCGTGCTGCTCCCTGGGGTGCCCAAGCAGAGGCTTGCGACGGCGAGGCGGGCGGCGTGCGACGACGATGTGCCGAGGCCGCCGGGGGCCCCCTCGAAGTCCGCGATGGCCCGGCGGGCCTGCCACGGCTCGCGCGCGCGGCGTGCGGCGACGGGCCCCCGGCTTCCCGGAGAAGCCCGCGAGGCCGATCGCCCCTGGGACACACAGATCGCCGACGACGTGCGGCGACGATCCCCGAGCCGCCCACCGAGGCCTGCCCCGAGACCCCCACAGCCCCCGGGCCCACGGAGCCTCCCCTGCGGGGAGCTCCGGCACGGGCAGCAGGCGAGGGGGACCCCCGAGGCCCGCCAGGGCTCGCCTCGAGGCCCCCCGAGGCCCGGCACCCCCGTCGAACGATGAGGCGATGACGACTCCGAGGTCCGCGGGGACTTGGGGCTGCACGGTCCTGCCTCAGGGTCCCCAGGGGCCTCCGGCATCGCGCACGCAGCGCCGCCTGCGCACTCTGCAGGCCGCAGCCCGCTCTGAGTGAAGTGGAGCGCGGCCCTGTCAGGGTGGCCCGCGAGGCGCAGGGCACCAGGCGAAAGCCTCCGGCCTCGGAGCGCGCCTTCCCAGAGCGCGCGGGAGAGAATACGTCGCCGGACACTGCCACCCGCCTGCGTCCCCGGCAAGGAAGTCGCCGCTCCCGAAGCTCCCCGTCTCCCCCAGCCCGGGTGAGTCCTCCGGCCGAGCACCCCATCACGAGGACCAGGGGGCCCCGGGGGGCTCCGCGGTGGCGCGGAGCTTCGGGGACGCCCTGGGTCAGGACCCCTCCTATAGCAGCGCCCGAAAGACATCGCGAGACCCGCACTGCGTCCTCCCACGTCTGCCAGGAGGGCGGGGCGGGGGGCACCGCGCCGCCGAGCAGCCTCGCAGCGCCAGCGCCCGCGCGGGCAGGACGGTAAGCTCAGAAGTGGAATTGAATGAGAGCTCAGCGAGGCGAGGGCTTCAACCCAAAAAAAAAGCCAGCAACTCGTGGCCCTGGCGCGTGCCCCACTCCGCACAACATCTGGGGCCTCTGCCAGCCGAAAGGGGGCTTGCTCTTTCCGGCGATTTCTCTCACTCTCTCTCTCTACGAGGGCGGCCCTCCTCCTCCTCTATCCTCCTCCTCCTCCTCCTCCTCCTCCTCCTCCTCCTCCTCCTCCTCCTCCTCCTCCTCCTCCTCCTCCTCCTCCTCCTCGTCTTGCATCCTGCATTCTCCATGCGCCATCTGCCATCCTCCATGCTCCATCCTCCTCCTCCTCCTCCTCCTCCTCTCCTCCCTCCTCCTCCTCCTCCTCCTCCTCCTCCTCCTCCTGTTCCTCCTCCTGCTCCTCCCTGCCCTCCCCCTCCTCCTCCTCCTCTTCCTCTCTTCCTCCTCCTCCTCCTCCTCCTCCTCCTCCTCCTCCTCCTGCTGCTCCTCCTGCTCCTCCTCCTCCTCCTCCTCCTCCTCCTCCTCCTCCTCCTCCTCCTCCTCCTCCTCCTCCTTCTCCACCCTCCTCCTCCTTCTCCTCCCTTCTCCACCCTTCTTCTCCTTCTCCTCCTCCTCCTCCTCCTCCTCCTCCTCCTCCTCCTCCTCCTCCTCCTCCTCCTCTATCTTCCTGCTCATCCTCTTCCTCCTCCTCTTCCTCATCCTTCTCTATCCTCCTCTATCCTCATCTATCCTCCTCTGCCCTCCTCTATCATCCTCCTCCTCTATCCGTCTCTGTCCTCCTTTGTCCCTTTCTGTCCTCCTCTATCCTCCTCTATCCTCCTCTATCCTCCTCCTCCTCCTCCTCCTCCTCCTCCTCCTCCTGACGCTTCGAGCACGGCACGTGTTGCGTATCAAGACGGGCGTGTCAGGGCAGCTCAGATGAGGAACCATTGGATGAGGAATCCAGGGTCTCAGAGGCGGCGGAACACCACTTGAGGCTTGGCAGTGACTACCACCGTCGCCCTCATCAGACAAAGGATCCTCCAGGCCCTGGAGGATCCTCCTGGAGTACAGGGTCGGAAGCCTCTTGGGCACATTCCCTAACGAACGTCCCCGCCAACACGATCCCCCTCCCCAGACCCCCGACGTCATGAGTTGTCATCACATCGACCCCCAGAGATCTCGACCAGTTCACCAGAACGGGCTTCTCGCCCCTAGTCGGAGTCTTCTGGTCCCGAGGCCCCCGTAAAGGGCCCCAAGGAGGACGCACATAGCGAACCACCTTCCGCCCGTCGCTCGTGGCACGCCGCGCTGGGTGAGCCAGAAGGTACCGATACCGCTGCTCTCGAGGCCTCTCTCGGGGCGCGCTCCGACCAGGAGATCCCGAGGCAAACTTCCGGCGGCGGCGACGCGGGCCTCCGAGGAGGCCAATAGGAGGGCCGGGCAGCCGTGTGCGCACCTCTGCTCTAAAACAGGGCTAGGATCGGGATAAATCGCTCCAGAGCGTTCCGGAGCGCTCTCAGAGCGTTCCGGAACGCTCTGGAGCGGCCACGGCGCCCGATACATCCTCCAAACCCGCCGATTCTCAGAGATTTCGAGTTATCCCGATCCGATGTTGTCCCGATCTTCGCGTCGTTTTATGCTCCTCCTCGGAGGCACGCCCGCGCTCCTGGGCGCCCAGGTCCGGGAAGAGGGCCAGCACGTGGCGGGCAGCAGCGACTGCGCGCGCGCGCGGGCGCGCGCGCGCGCGCGACCGGCCGGCCAGCAGGCGGGGCGCGGAGGCGGCCGGCCGGGCGCGCCGCGCGCGGCAGGCTCCGAGCGAGAGCCGAAGGAGCGTGGAGGGCCGAGGATCGAGGCTATCGAGCACCGTGGGATCGAGGCTATCGAGGCTCGAGGCTCGAGGATCGAGGATCGAGGCCATCGAGAATAGACGCCCATCCCCACGGGCGTGGCCTGGGCCCCACTGGCCGACGTTCCCCCCCCCCAGAGGGGAGATATGATATGGTCTGCGTCCTTCGGGTTTCGATGGGGCAGGTCCCACCACTGGGGCGCTGAGGCAGTGGGGGTCTGCGTGGGTATGGGGACGGGGGTCGGTGGAACGACACGGAGCATCGAGGTCTTGGACCGAGGGTCGAGGGTCGAGGGTCGAGGGCCCGAGGCTTTGGATCGAGGCTTTGGATCGAGGGGCGAGGATCGAGGCTTCTGGATCGGAAATCAAACGACACCACCCCACCTACGGCCCCACGGGCCTTAGCATATATATGCATATATATATATATATATATACACACATAGATACACATATATAGACATACGTGTATGTCTATACTTATATGTAGATCTACCATGAACTCCAGCGTGGGTGTTTGCGTGGTATGCGCTACGGCCCCTGAAGGGCCGTAGCGCAGCATGGAGGGCCGCAGGCGGGGTGGTGGCGCGCGCTTCTCGGTCGAGGCCTCGGACCGGGGCTCGGGGCCGAGGGTCGAGAGTCGACGCCATAGATCGAGGCCCTCGGACCGCGGGTCCGAGGGCCGAGGCGTCGGATCGGGGTCTGGGGTCGAGGGCATCTTGCCTCCCGCGACGAGGCGCACTGTTCCGATCGACGAGGGCGCAAAGCAAGCCCGATGCCTCCCGCGGTTCTCTCATGGGGCGCGTCGCGTCTCCCCTCGACGGGCCGCTCGCATGGGGGGAGCGGGTCCTGAGGGAAGCGGGCCCTGGACCCTGGGGCCTTCCCCCAGGACGCGTTCTTCATCCTGAGTCGTTTTCGGACGGCCACGGGGCCCGTGGAGGGCCCCGAAAGCCCGAAAACGGTGGAAAAACTGAAGGCCCACTTCGTGAGCGTTTTGTTGTTCGGAGTTTCGACACTGGGCGGAAGGGGGGGAGGCGGGGGGGTTCTGGCTCCGGACCTCTGCTTACTGCGACTGTTTGCAGCAGTGCGTCCAGTATGGGGGAGACCCCACCCGCTCGAGACAGGCGCCCAAAACAGCCAAGATCTACTCCATAGGGGGTGGGGGAGGGGGGGGGGCGAGGGCCCGCGCCGATCGGCAGAAAAAGTAACAAAAAACCGGCCACTTCCCTCATGACCCGTTTCACCCATGGCGAACGGAACGTTGGATGCTCGTTCTGGGGACCTTCCTGGAGCCACTCGCTCCACTCGTGCGTCGAAGCTGCGTCGAACGTCAGTCGATTTGGGTCGACCCTGAGTCGAACCTGAGTCGAACCTGAGTCGAACCTGGGTCGAACCTGAGTCGAACCTGAGTCGAACTTGAGTCGAACTGGGGTCGAACAGATCCGTTAGGTGGGCTCCAGGAAGGTCCCCGAAACGAGCATCGAAGGAACGTCACCCCGGAGCAACCTTCTCGCGCCTCCGCCTGCAACGGAGGGCCCCTTGCGTGGCCGCTGAAAGTCGTCGCGAGAGCAGCAGGAGCGTGGAGCCATCGGGGCTTCGGATCGAGGGTCGGGGCTTCGGGTCGTCGAGGGTCGAGGCCTCGGCTCGAGGCGTCGGATCGAGGGTCGAGAGGCGAGGATCGAGGCTTTGGATCGAGGGTCGAGGGTCTGGAAATGCGGGCCTTGGGTCGGGCTGGTTTGGATCCAGGCTCGAGGTGTTAGACCCGAGGCTCGGGACTGGGACTTGGGATCGGGGACCGGGTTTCTGTTCGGACGGAGGTTGGACGATTGCGTCGTTGTTGGGTCGAGGCGCGAGGTTTGGGGTATGAGGATGCTGGATCTGGGTTTGGGATGGATGATCTGGGCCTTTGGATCGAGGAGAATTGGTTTTGCTGAATGACTTGCTTTCTATTGGGGCTCGAGGCTTTTGGATCGAATTCTCGGTGGTATCGATCAAGAGTGATTTTCATCGAGGATTGAAGAATTCGGGTCGAGGTTCGAGGATCGAGGTTCAAGGTGTTTGGATCAAGGATCAAGGCCTTCTTGGATCGATGATCTGCGTTTTGCAATGGGAGTTCGATGATCGAGGTAGTTGGATTGAGGCTCGATTCTTTTGGATCCAGAGTCCAAGCGTTCAGATCCAGGCTCGAGGATCGAGCATCGAGCTGTCTGGCTCCAGGCCCGAGGAGCGAGGCTTCTGGACCGACGCTCGAGGGTCGAACTTCTGAACGCTGTCACGCGCAGGCCCCGCCGGGCCCCCCGCGGGGGGGCGCCCTCGTCGCCACGGCTTTGCCAGCCTGGAGCATATCCCTATCCCTGTGCTGGGCACCCCCTCGTCACGATGCCAATCTTAGGGATTCCCTTATTTTTTGAGGGCGAATCCCTGAGATTGTCATCGCCTTTGGGCGTGTCAATCTTAGGGATAGGGGTACGTTCGAGGCTGGTAAACGGCTGGGCCCGCCCCTCGAGACCCTGGCCGGCGCAGGCTCTGGAGAGCAGGCCTGGGGTGCCGGCCCTGGGGACGGAAGGCCACGGAGCCTCCGGGCGCCGAGAGGAGGCCGCGGCGGGCGCTCCGCCCCTCTGTGCGCCCAGGCCCTCTGCAGGGGGGGGGGGGGGCCCTCGGGAGGAGAAGCGACCACGAAGAGCCACGTCGAACACGGCAACGACGGCGACGGGTCCTGGGGGAGGAGGGGGCAGGGGAGGAAGACGTGGTCTTGGTGAGCGGAGGAACCGCCCGCATGACTAGCACCCCATACAACCGAGGCCCTTCTGGCAAACGCGCCTGATCCGCTGGCGCCCGCTTGCCAGGAGTGAAAGGGCGTGTGGAATCCCCCTCCCCTGTCCTCCCCTTTCCTTTCCTCCTCCCTCCCCTTCACCCCCTCGCTCCCTCCCTTCCTTTCCCCCTTTCCTCCCCTTCCCCCCCCCCCCCCCCACCCTTCCCCCCCCCTCCTCCCCCCTGCCCGCTGTCCCTCCCCCCCAAGTCTCGAAGTAGAGGGAGGGGGGGGGGCACGAGCTCCGAACGCACCTCTGGGGCCTCCGGAGCCTCCGACTCCGCCCTGCGCGGCCGCCAGGAAGGCCACGGCACGGCACGGCCAGGTTTTCGCAGCCTCGGAGCCAAGCACGGCAAGGCACGGCGCGGCACGCGGGCACAGCACGACACGCGGGCACACCAACATGCCGGTGCTCTCGAAAACACAAAGCACGGCACGCAACGGCGCGCGGGCACGGCACGGCCACTTCATCGCACCCTCGCAGCCCAGAACGGCACAGCACGGCGCAGCAAGCATATCTCTCGCGCTGCCGACACCAAGCAGGCGCACGGCCGGGCCAGGCGCACGGGCACCACACGGCACGGCGACTTCTCGGCACTCTCGAAACCGAGCAGACGCACGGCACGGCACGCGGGCACGGCACGGCACGGCAACGTGTTCGCACCCTCGCACCCAAGCGCGGCACGGCACGGCACGGCACGGCAGCTTTCCCGCACCCTCGAAACCAAGCACCGCACGGCACGGCCTGCGGGCCTGGCACGGCGCTGCGCCGTGCTCCCGTGGTCGACAACAGAACCGCTGTCCTCAAACAGAAACCGAGACCGGCACGGCACGGCACGGCACGGCCAGCAGGAAATTCGCCTCTCCGAAACCGGAAGCGGGTTCTTGAAGCAACTCGGGCCCCTGACAGAATCCACTGCTTGATACTGTTTTGCAGTGTACATGAAATTTCGGAGCGCCGCGCGGATCCCTGGCGCGCCGAGCGCGCCAGGGGCGCCGCCGGGGGGCCCAGCGCAGATCAGAGAAACCCGCGCGGAGCTCCGAAACATGTTCTGGTCATGCCGCTTTTTCTCCATCGATCTTCGCCCTGGTGTTAGGTCGGGCCTGTCTTCCTACAGGCGGGCTTGGGACGAAAAATTAAAAATAGCCAAAACATGTTTAAACATAGTAGAACCAAAGCCTCCCCAGACTACTTTTTTGACTATTTGGGATTGTGCCTCCTGTAGAAGGACATGCCCGACTTCATCCTGGGGGCCTGCCTGAAGCCAGCCGCGCCGACGAGCAGCGCAAAGACCCCCTCCTCGGGGGTGGGGGGGGCGGTGCCCCCGAGGCCCCGAGGGCGTCGTGGGACGTGGTGCTACGGGCAGCCTCGCCGGGGCCCGCGCGGACAAAGGCACTGCACTGCCAGAGGGGCCCCTGCCCCAGAAGGGGTCGGACAAGGCCACGATTGGGCGCCGCTTCCTGTCGCGGACAAACGGGCCCCAGTAAGTTCTGGTGTCCGAGCTGCGCCCGCATGGTCCCAGAATTTCATGCATGATGTTCCGCTGACTCTGCGGTGCTGCGTTGTGTTTTCGCGCCGGCGCTTCATTCTGCGAAGGCAGCGTTGCGCGCCGGTGCTGCAGTCAGTCTGGGGGGAAGATGGCGGGGAGGGGGCGAGGGAGAGAGGTGCACTTCTCGGGCCCCAAAAAAGGCTCCCCCTGGGGCCCTCTAGATCACCAGCCTCGAACGTATCCCTATCCCTAAGATCGACACGCCAAAAGGCGAGGACAATCTTAGGGATTCGCCCTAAAGAAATAAGGGGATCCCTAAGATTGGCGTCGTGATGAGGAGGTGCCCAGCATAGGGATAGGGATATGCTCCAGGCTGGTAACTAGAGGGCCCCTCTCAGGGGCGCCCCGGGGCCCCTTCTCGGCGGTCCTCGCTGCCCTCCCGCGTGTTGGCCCCCCCATCGGCGCGACGCCCAACCAGACCGGGGAAACATCGAGCCGGGATACATCAGGGAGCTCCGGGATCCTGCGGCTCCGGAGGCTGCGTAGTTATCTGGCGCCGCGGGCGTTCCAGGATGTGTATCTGAACGCTCTGAGAGCGTTCATGGGGAGGTCTGAAACCATGCATCCTGGTCCTATAGCCTGAAGTCGCGCGTGTCCCCCTACAGGGGGATCTTGGGCGAAAAATCTAAAATACTCCAAAAAGACCCCAAAAAATATCAAACAGAATACTGTAACATCGTCCCCCAGACTATTTTGGGACTACTCCTGAATCTTCCTCCCGTAGGGGGGCAGGCCCGACTGAATCCTGGCCCCGTCCGACTGCCCCAAGGGGCAGGGCTCATCTCGACCCGGTTCGATGTCGATTCTGGCCGGCGCAGGGTCAGTCAGCATCGGCTCGCGAAGCCAGATCGGACCTGGGCATGCATTCGGATCGGGCCGCATCGGGGCGGAGTCGGAATCCAGACGTTTCGGCCGCGCCAGGATGCACAACAGCATCATGCAAGCATCGGGCCGCATCGGATCTTCGGAATATCGGCATCGAATCGCATCGAGCCAGCCAGAATCGATATCGAATCGGATCGATCGGATCCACACTGACCCCGAGGGATCTCCAGGATTCCCTTCGGCGGCGAGCGAGGGGGGGAAGTGAGAAGGGCGGGTCTTCTCAGAAGGCTCGGAACGAGGCTCGGAAGTCTCCCAGCCTTCTGAAAAGTGTTCCAAGCCTTCCCTGGAGACACAACGAACTTTTCAGAAAGCGCGAGGGCTTCTGAGAAGTCCCGCCGCTCTCTGAGAAGGCCTTCTCCTTCTCACTTCTTCCCGCCTCGCTCGCCTCCGATCTGGAGCACCCCTTGCAGGGCCCAGAGGTCCTCCAGGGCTCCACAGGAGGGCGCGAGCAGACGGGGACGCCGCGGACCTCTGGGTCGCCCCGGGCAGCTCCGGGCGGGTCGACCTGGCTGGAGAAGTCCCGCACGCGCCCGGCTTGTGCAGTGTTGACTGGGACGCACAGAGACACACTAACACTAAATGTCCTCCTTGGAAACGCGCGTCCGACCCGAACAGATAGAATACCCATCTTGTAGTATATCGTTTCCCGAGCGGTGTGGCCAGAAAGCGCCCGCCACTTCACACACTGTAAGATTTCTCGGTGCGCGCGTCGCCCCTGGGGGGACGACGCACATCTAATTGAAGTATCTTGGGGTGACTTGGAGGCCTGGAAATTGGCACGCACAAGAGGTTGCCTCCACATGGGGAAACCGATCCTAGATTTTGGTGTTGGTGGTAATATTTCGGTCACCTTGGAAACTAAAATATTACCACCATCACCGAGATTGGGATCGTCCTCCCTCGGTGGAGGCACACCGCCGATCTTGGTGTTGGTGTCAACCTCTAGGCCTGCGAGTGACGCCGATTGACGCGGGCGCCGGACTTTCGCGGCGGGGGAAGCGGGTCCCGAGGGAAACGGGTCCCGAGGTTTTTCACCGTCTCCGGGCCCTCGGGGCCCACCGCGGGCTCCGTGAGCGTCCAGGACCCCGTGGCCGTCCAGGGCCCGCTCTTCCCCCCCATGCGAAGGTCGTTGACATCGCGCAGATCGTCGGCTCTTGACCGATCCCCGCCGTCTGATGGTACTCCAGATTTCGTAATAAAAGGGAGGGGGTCTGGACCCTCCAAGACAAGCCATTTCAGACCTCCCCCGTGGGAGAACCCTCCAAAACATCGTCCCCAGACCCCCCAGGCCATCCAAGATAGCCTGGAAGAGACCCCCCCCCGAAATGAGACTCCCCTCCCTTTCTTACGAAATCTGGAATAATTCGAGGCCCTTCAGGGTTGGCTCGAGCTGGGCCGCTGGCGGCCTTTCGCTACGGACGCCCGCGCCAGTGTCGCCGTCGCAGCGGCGCATCGGCGAGGCGCAACCCTGCCGTGCAGGTGGGGTCGCGAGCTCGGGTCGTGGCTCTGCAGCGCCGCCGGGGCGCTCTTCGCGGCGTCGGACGTCCGGGGGGTTTCGGGAGACTCTTCATGGGGGGGGATCCCATGGGGGGATAGGATCCCAGGGGGGGGATCCCATAGGCCCCCTGGGGATCCCATGGAGAGTCTCCCGAGGGCTGCGGCGTGGCCCAGCGAAGCCCCGTCATCCGGCCAGGCGCCCGAGCCGCGCCATCTCCGGCAGGGCAGCCCGGTAGATGCCGCCGACGGCCCCGGGCGCAAAGCGACGGGCGATCTCGAGGGCCTCGCGCCGGGCCTCGTCCATAGCTGCAGGGTCTCGGAGGAGGCCCAGCACCCGCAGCTGCAGCGAGGGCTCGTCGGCTGCCGCTCCAAGGTGGTGTGCGCCCTCCAGCGCGTCTTGCATCGCCTCGTAGCCTGCGAAGGCCACTGCCGGCACCCCGACCGCGAGGAAGTTCAGGAGCCGCTGGGCGGAGTTCTCGACCAGCGCCACCCTCTCAATTCCTGGGTCTCCCGTCTTGTCTGGATCCCCTGGCTGCCACCATGCTATACCGACCGATACTGTTTTCAGAGCTTGAGCAAAGCAGTCTCCGGTCTCGCTCGGAGGCAAAGCCGCTCCGTCCTTGCACTTGATTTCTCGCAAGTACCGAACCGTGATATCGCGGAGACCCTGTTGCCGAAGAAAGGACGACAAATTCTTCACAAGAGCATTGTTCTTATACTTACCTGCTAGGGCTACCGTTGAAGGGGGCAGACCTGCATCTCGAACACGATCATGAAAGTTACTGTGATGGTGAGGGATAACGAAAGCCTTGCTAGGAGACGTGCCGAGTACAGCGTCAGCCCTTCGCTTCATCTCCTTCGAAGCCACGATGTAGGCGCTGAAGCACCTGCCATCTGCGCGGCCATCAATACAAGCACCCATTGTGAGATGCTTGTTTGGACCAGCTTTTCCGGATAAGAATGCTTCGAGACCACCGAACTTGATAAGCCCGTCCACTGGCTCGTACACATGCCGCATTCCAATGCCTAAGTGACCAGCATCACACCTGCACTCTATCTTCACATGGACTACCAAATCCGCCCGCAGCACCCCACCGCAGTAAACTTTTCGATATTCGTCGCACAGTATTCCTGTTGAGTTGATGGAAGAATCTGCTTGCATTCGAAGCATGACATTGGTGTCGTCGACGCGCATTCGAGAGCTGCCAGTCTGATAATACTTTACGAATACAACTTGCAGAGTTCTGCCACCGCCCGGTGGAGCATCGCTGGCCAATCGAACGTCGGAGGCTCCAGCTCCGCTGCTGGTCAGGCCGGCCGACGTCTGGAGACCTGGACCCCCGACGGAGCCACCGTCGTCGTCGAGCAGGGCCGCAGGGCCGCTTCGCCGCGCGATCCCACTGAGAGAAAGCTGGGCCACGATCACAATGCATGCCAGAAGCAAAAAGAGCAGCCGGCGAATGGAAGGCATTTCGAATCGACTGCAGGCGCTGCATGAGTCAGTAGCCGCATCTCCGCAGAAGCGTCACGCTTCTCTGCGCCTCGAGCCGAAAGGCCTGTGGAGGGCGCTGGCGGCACCGACGGCAGGGGCAACGACGGGCGACAGTGAGGACCGCGACGCCGACACACAAGATGTGGCAGCAATCAATGCCGACAAATAGTGCCATCACGACGACCAGCAGTCTGGATATTGACGTAATTAGCAACGTGACGTCAGTAAGCAACACTGATGTCGACGGTAATGCGTTCTCGAACCATCGGATACGCTACCTACCGTCAGATGCCCAGGGTGACCTCACTCCTCCTCATCCTCCTCCTCCTCCTCCTCATCCTCATCCTCCTCCTCCTCCTCCTCCTCCTCCTCCTCCTCCTCCTCCTGACTACTCCCTTCTCCTCCTCCTCATCATCCTCCTCCTCTCCCTCCTCCACATCATCATCCTCCTCCTCCTCCTCCTCCTCCTCCTGACTACTCCCTCCTCCTCTTCCGCCTCCTCCTCCTCCTCCTGCGGGGCGGCACCGCCACTGGCCGAGACCTCGCCCAGCACGTCGCAAGCCCGCGCGCCGCCGCCGGCGTGGCCGCTGGCGCTGCTGCCCCCTCGGCGGGGCAAGTGCTGGCCGGGGGAGGGAGGTTAGGTTAGGACAGCCCCGAGGGGAAGAGTCTCGCAAGACGAAAACGATAGAGGGGGAGGTGGTACCCTTCAGAGAGGAAAACGCTACCCTGGAGGACAGAGCTCCCCGCACTCTGGCCAGGGCCCGCGACGGGGTGCCACCGCCAAAGACTATCCCTCGGCCTTCAGAGCCTCCTGGGCCCGCACTCGCGCAGCGAGAGCAGCCGACCGTCTCCCACACACAGGGGCGGTGGGGGCACACGACAGGGCCGAGGGCACAGACGTGCGAGCCAGAGTCTTACATCGCGGCTTGGGGGCCACAGACACTGCAGTGACCGCTGCAGCTCTGTCAATCCACTGACGGATTCGGTTTGCTGGGGCCCAGACCTCGCGAAGAAGGGCGGAGGAGGAGGGAGGAGGATTCAGATTCAGAAGCCTGTGGTGACCAGGTCAAGCCTGGGCACGAACCAAATACCCCCGCTCTTGGGTGGAAGGCCCCTGGACAGACGAGACAATATTACCTAACAGCTTTTGCTGATAGGTTTCTAGTGGTCTCAAAAGAGAGCATCATGACTCCTCAGGGGGGTCTGGGCGGGACCCGGACAGGCTGCCGCCGCGGCTGCCGCCGCACTCGTTTTTCGCAAACAGTCACACACTTCGTGCTCTTCGACCTCCCAGAACTCCATTCCCGGGCCACATTCTGAATGCCCGGAGCCAACTGTAGGCCACTTCGTGCTCTTCGACTTCCCAGAACTCCATTCCCGGGCCACATTTTGGATGCCCGGAGCCAACTGTAGGCCACTTCGTGCTCTTCGAGTTCCCAGAACTCCATTCCCGGGCCACATTTTGAATGCCCGGAGCCAACTGTAGGCCACTTCGTGCTCTTCAAGTTCCCAGAACTCCATTCCCGGGCCACATTTTGAATGCCCGGAGCCAACTGTAGGCCACTTCGTGTTTTTCTAGTTCCCAGAACTCCATTCCTGGGCCACATTTTGAATGCTGAGGCAGGCTGATGCTGCGGCCGAGGCAGGCTGAGGCTGAGGCAGGCTGAGGCTGAGGCCGAGGCTGAAGGCAGACTGAGGCTGAGGCTGAAGCAGACTGAGGCTGAGGCTGAGGCAGGCTGAGGCTGAGGCTGAGCAGGCTGATGCTGAGGCAGGCTGAGGCTGAGGCTGAGGCTGATGGCTGATGCTGAGGCTGAGGCTGAGGCTGAGGCTGAGCAGGCTGAGGCTGAGGCAGGAGGCTGAGGCTGAGGCTGAAGGCAGACTGAGGCTGAGGCTGAAGCAGGCTGAGGCTGAGGCTGAGGCAGGCTGAGGCTGAGGCAGGCTGAGGCTGAGGCTGAGGCTGAGGCTGTGACTGCGACTGCCGTTGCCGCTGCGACTGTCATCGCGAATGCGACTACGACTGCGAGAACAGCAGAATTCTACAACTGGATTTTCATCTGAATCTTAAGGGGAATGTTTTCAGATATGCTTCTACACATCGCTGTTAGGTTGCTTTGCCGGGATAATTTCCATCCAAGCTTTAGTGGAAGGCCGAACAATGGCTTTGCAGGCTGTGCAAGGCTGGCCA
>CAUYUJ010017250.1:67500-80000 GCA_963575745.1 Prorocentrum cordatum | reverse complement strand
CTCCTCGTCCTCCTCCTCTTCTCTTCCTCCTCCTCCTCCTCCTCCTCCTCCTCCTCCACCTCATCCTGGTCCTCCTGCTCCTCCTCCTCCTCTTCCTCCTCCACCGCCTCCTCCTCCGCCTCCTCCTCAATTTCCTCCCTCTCTCCCTTTTCTTCTTCTGATGACTCCATGATGGCTTAAGATGGCTCCATGATTGCTCAAGATTGCCTCCAAGACGGCCAAGATGGGGTCTTCAAGACGGTCAAGATGGCCCCAGGAGAGCCCAAGATGGCCGCAAGATGTCTCCAAGACGGCCCAAGATGCACCCAAGACTGCGCAAGATGCCCTCAAAATGACTCAAGACAGCTGAAGAAGCCTCCAACAGGCTTCCCCGACGGCCCAAGAGGCCTCCAAGAGGTCATCCAGGAAGGCCCGAAGAGGCAAAACATAAGGATCCCCCTAAGGAGTTTGAAGGATTTGGGCATTCGCCTCTGTTCGGTCCTCCGACGGCCCATGACGGCCCAAGAGGCTCCAAAGATCGTATCAAGATCGGCTTAGAGTCCTCCCAGATGGTCCCACGACGGTCCACTAGGCCCCCGAGACGGCCCCAAGAGGACCCCAATACGGCCTAAGAGAACTCGAAGACGCCTAAGGTAGCCTCCAAGGCGGCCCTGAAGGGCCCCAAGAGAGCCTCAAGACGATCCAAGACAGGCCAGGAAAGCCCTAAGACGGCCAAAGAGGCCCACACGAAGGACTTGGAGGCCCCTATGGAGGCCCCAAAGAGGCCTCCAAGAGGTCCCCAGGAAGCTCACAGAAGGCCGAACAAGTGCACTCAGAGGTTCTCAAGAAGCCTCCTCATCTCCTGCGCTTCTTCTTGTGATTATTGCCAGTACTGTCATTAACCGTATCAGTACTATGAGTTGCACCAATAATACTATGAATACGACTAGTAATCGTAATCGTAATAGGAGTAGCTGGGGTAGCAGCAGCAGCAGCAGCAGCTGCAGTAGTAGTAGTAGTAGTCGTAGTAGTAGCAGTAGTAGTAGTAGTAGTAGTAGCAGTAGTAGTAGTAGTAGTAGCAGCAGGAGTAATAGTAGTAGTCGCCGCCGCCGTCGTCGTCGTAGTAGTAGTAGTAGTAGCAGCAGCAGCAGTAGTAGTAGTAGTAGTAGTAGTAGTAGTAGTACTAGTCGTAGTAGTAGTAGTAGTAGTCGTAGTAGTAGTCGTAGTAGTAGTAGTAGTAGTAGGAGTAGTAGTAGTAGTAGTAGTAAAGTAGTCGGAGTAGTAGTAGTAGTAGTTGTAGTAGTAGTAGTAGTAGTAGTAGTAGTAGTAGTAGTAGTAGCAGTAGTAGTAGTAGTAGTAGTCGTAGCAGTAGTAGTAGTAGTAGTAGTAGTAGAACGAGTACTAGTAGAAGTAGCAGCGGTAGTAGTAGTGGCAACAACAAAAGTAGTGGTAGTAGCCGCCGCCGTAGTACTAGTAATGACTATAGTAATCGCAAGATTAGTAGTAGTAGTAATAGTAGTATTCATAATAATAAAAATGAAAATAGGGATAGTCATACTACTAGTAGCAGCAGTAGTAGTAGCAGTAGTAGAAGCAGTGGTAGTAGCCGTAGTAGCAGCAGTAGTAGTACTAGCAGTAGCAGTAGCAGTAGCAGTAGTAGTAGTAGTAGTAGTCGTAGTAGCAGTAGTAGTAGTAGCAGTAGTAGTAGTAGTAGTAGTAGTAATAGTAGCGGTATGGTAGTAGTAGTAGTAGTAGTAGTAGTAGTAGTAGTACGAGTGCGAGTAGTAGTAGTAGCAGTAGTAGTAGAAGTACTAGTACGAGTGGTAGTAGTAGTAGTAGTATTAGTAGTAGTAGTAGCAGTAGTGGCAGTAGGTGGTAGTAGTAGTAGTGGTAACAGTAACAGAAGTAGTAGAAGCAGCAGCAGTAGCATTAGTAAAACAAGAAAAAAGCTAGAGTAGCATTCGTAGTAGTAGTAGTAGCAGCAGTCGTAGTAGTAGTAGTAGTAGTAGTAGTAGTAGTAGTAGCACTAGTAGTAGTAGTAGTAGTAGTAGTAGTAGTAGTAGTAGTCGTAGCCGTGGTAGTAGTAGTACTAGTACTAGTAGTAGTAGTAGTAGTAGTAGTAGTAGTAGTAGTAGTAGTAGTAGTAGTAGTAGTAGTAGTGGTGGTGGTGGTGGTGGTACTAGTAGTAGTAGTAGTAGTAGTAGTAGTAGTAGTAGTATCAGTAGGAGTCGTAGTCGTAGTCGTAGTAGTACTATTAATAAGTCGCAGTAGAAGCATTAGTAATAGTAGTAGTAGTAGTCGTCGTAGAAATACTAGTAGTAGTAATAGTAGTCGTCGTCGCCGAAGTAATAGTAGTAACCGCCGTAGATGTAGCCGTAGTCGAAGTCGTAGTAGTAGTAGTAGTAGTAGTAGTAGCAGTAGTAGTAGTAGTCGTAGTAGCCGTAGTAGTCGTAGTAGTAGTAGTAGTAGTAGTAGTAGTAATACTAGTAATGGTAATACCAGAATCTCTTAATGTTATCAGTAATACAAATCGAGCTATTGTGTGCAATGCTTGAATATCGATCATATTTGAATTGATTTGATTGGTGCAAGTAATATGCGTATTGATGACCGTATTAGCATTCGTGTTGTTACCTTTAGTGTTCTCATTCGTCTTGGTAATACGAGCCTAATTCTGCTCTTACGAATAAGTGTTCGTTGTATTAGTGTTCTTCCTCTTATGAGTATAAGCATTCGTAACAGTATTATCATTATGATTCCTCTTATGTCTCTTGTCGTTGTTCCCCACGCGCTCTCCGAAGGGTTTCCACAACGGCTGGGCAAACACTAGTCCGATAGCTTGGCCGAGCTCTGGCAGCAACGTTCGGCCACAGAGGTGCCTCCGAAGGGCAGGGGGCGGCGGTGATTCGCCGTAGGCGTCTTCGATCCGCCGCCCCGTGGCTTGCTACAGGGGTGCACGGCGGGCCAGTTGTTAGAATGGCGCTGGTCCTTTTCAAAAGTTCCCAGGGGCCGTCGGCCTAATGACCCACCGGCCGCCAGGAAAATGTGGTCTCGATTGGCCTCCACCCGATAATATTGCCACAAGATGACCTCCAAGACGGCCAAGATGGCTTCCAAGACGACCAAGATGGCCTCTAAAACTGCCAGAATGGCCCCACGAGGACCCAAGACGGTCCCAAGAAGCACCCGAGACGGCCAAGATGCACCCAGGACGGCCCAAGATGGCCTCGAGATGGCCCAACACGGCCCCAAGAGGCCTTCACGACGGCGCAAGGCGCCCCCAAGAGGTCGACCAGGAAGTCCCAACGAGGCCAGATCATATTTCCCAGACGAAAAAGTATTTGAAGGAATTTGGCATGTGCTTCCTGTCAGCTTCCGACGACGCAAGACGGCCCAAAGAGACGCCCAAGATCGCTCTCAGAGCGCCCAGAAGACTTCCCAGATGGCCCCATGACGGCCCAAGAGGCCCCAAGACGGCGCCCAAAGGGTCCCAAGACGGCCTCCAAAACGCCAGGCCCCAAGATGGCTCAGAGATGCCCCCAAGACGGCTTCCGACGGCGTCAGACGGACAGGGAACGCCCTAAGACGGCGGAACGCCCTAAGACGGCCAAAGAAGCCCCCAAGAAGCCCCCAACAGATCCAAGGAGGCCCCCAAGAAGCCGCCTAGAGGCCCCCAGGAAGCTCACAGGAGGCCCCCAGAGTGCCATAGAGGCTCCCGAGAGGCCTTATCCTCCTCCTCCCCTCCCCCTCCTCCACCTCCACATCTCCTCCTCCTCCTCCTCCACATCCCTCCTCCTCCTCCTCTCCTCTCTCCTGCTCCTCCTGCTCATCCTCCTCCTCCCTCCTCCTCCCCTCCTCCTCCTCCTCCTTCTCATCATCATCCTCATCCTCCTCCTCCTCCTCCTCCTTCTGCTCCTCCTCCTCTTCCTCCTCCACCGCCTCCTTCTCCTCCTCCTCCTCCTCCTCCTCTGCTGCTCTCCCTCATCATTCCCCGAATGTCCCCTGAAGGGTTTCCACTACGGCTCGGGGAAAACATTGTCCGATAGCTTTTCCAAGCAATGGCCGCAACGCTCGGCCACATCGGCACTTCCAAAAGGCAATGGGCGGCAGTGATTCGTCGTAGGCGTCTTCGTAAAACTGTCGGAACTCCGCACGGATTTCTTGGATGTGCGCTAGGCCCCCCTGGCGGCGCCTCCGGCGCCGCCCCTGGCGCGCTCCGCGCACCAGGGAGGGGGTCCAGCACCGATCCAAGCTTAGGTTGAGGCCTATGGCGTTTTTCTTCTCCAACCTAAACAAGAATGACCTTTGTTGCGCGGCTTTGGGAGGGTTGGGGCGGGGAAGAAAGCCCGAGCGCTCAAGCTCAAACCGATGCTACCGCGTCGCGTTCTGCGATCGGGCGGCCCGCATGGGCCTGCACCAAGAGTCGCTCCGACGAAAAGCCACTCTTACTTGTGGTCCCCTCCCGCGGACGAGGCCAAAAACGGGACAAAATAGGACCGGGAAAGATCGGGGATCTCTGAGGTCAGGCAGGTCTGGAGGATGTGTCGGGCGCCACGGCCGTTCCGAAGCGCCCCAAAGAGTTCTGGGAGCGTCCCCGAACACTCTGGAACGATATATCCCAGTCCTAGCCCCGCCCAAGCGGGAGTCGTCGTCGCCGTCACCGCCGCCGGCATCACAGGCGCCGTCGCCGTCGCCCGTCGCCCGTCGCCGTGCCTCGATGCCCACCTGTCCACCAATATGCCTGCTCCTCTTCACCTCCACACACTTGTCCACAACACACACACACACACGCCGACATGCCCACCTGCATACATGCATGCATACATCCCCGCATGGCCCGCCCCGCACAAACACACACACATACACACACACACACAACGCGTCCCTGGATACATGCCAGCACCTCTTGCTGCGGCACACCACGCAACAAACGACCGACAGACTGTCACAGCTACTACTCTTGACCAGGTACCCCCGGACTGCAACCTACTAGTACGGCGCGGGTGGGGGCGGGGGAGAAGGGGCGGAGAGAGGAAAAGGAGGAGGCAGGAGGAGAAAGGGGCGATGCCAGGAAAAGGGGAGGGGAGCGCTGCTGCGAGGTGGACAAATGGAGACAGGGAGGAGGAGGAGGAGGAGGAGGAGGAGGAGGAGGAGGAGGAGGAGGAGGAGGACGAGGAGCAGGAAAAGCAGGAGGAGCAGGAGGAGCAGGAGGAGCCGGAGGAGCAGAAGGAGGACAAGCGTAGACCCAAGACTGATGAACGATGGTGGAATAAACCGTCCCTCCAAGCTCACTTTTCATAGGCCCATACAAAAATCCATTTCCACTGAGACAAACCCCCAGCGGGAGACAACCGCTTGACGATCCTGAAACGTGTCAAAATATCATCCTCGGGACTTCGGCGCCACGAATCAACCTGACTGTTGCGCCTTGACGACCCTGAATCGCAGCAGAACAACACTCCTGGGACTTCAGCACCGCGAATCAACGTAACTGCTGCGCCCATCAGATTCCGCGAAACCCTGGCAAGCTTGTAAAACGAAATTGCGCGGCGCTAACGCGTGAACCACATGTGGTTTTCAACGTATGGCCCATGCCGTGAGACGTCTGTATGCCAGTTGAACGAATGTGCGCGGCGCTAAGGCGAGAGTCCCATTTCGGAAACGACCCGCCCTCCATGTATGAGCTGCTGCCAAAATTAAGCTGCACGATCAGAAATGGTAAGGAAGTCTCAGCCGAAACGCCCGGGCCGCCCTTCCGACTGGCCACGGAGCGCCAAATGGAGGAGGTGCCTATACGGTACAAGGATGGAGGAGGAGAAGGAGGAGCAGGAGGAGGAGGAGCAGGAGGAGGAGGAGGAGGAGCAGGAGGAGGGGGACGAGGGGAGGAGCACATGGAGGAGGAGGTGGAGGTGGAGGACGGGAAGGGGAGGAGAAGGAGGAGGAGGAGACTGGAGGACAGAGGAAGGAGGAAGAGGAGGAGGAAGAAGAGGAAATAGGAGGAAGGAACATGAAAAAGGAGGAAGGCGTAGGGGGAAGGAGGAAGGATGAGGAAGGAGGAGGAGGAGGAGGAAGAGGAGGAGGAGGAGGAGAAGGAGCAGGAGGAGGAGGAGGAGCAGTGGAGCAGTGACCTGAGATCTCAGGCCACTGCTCCACTGCTCTACTGCTCTCAGAGAGCGCCGTCCGCCTGGCAAACAGCGCCTCGCCCTCTCGCGTGGACGACCTCGTCGCCTCCCGCACGCCCACCCGAAGCGGGCGAGGAAAGACGACAAAACCGTCCACGGGCGCGGCTCCCGAGGGCCGCGGCCGCGCGGCTCCGCTCCCAAAGGCCGCGACATACCTCAGAAGAGGTCGATATGGACACCCTCCGCGACGAGGCCGCCGCCGACGAGGGGGGGCGCGCCGAAGCCGAACCCCACGATGCACGAGGGGGTGGGGCTAAGGGCCCTACAGTCGGGCTGCTGAAAGAAGGAACGCTAAATAAGGAACGAAGCTCCAGTGCGGCTTCAAAAAGCCTGGGTGCACGAGAAGGGCTAGAGGAACAACCACGGAAGGACGTCAGGAACATCGAGCCCCTTCCGAATCCAAACTGTTCCTTATTTCAGCGTCTTGGCTGTACCGCTTCCCCCGGCCGCCCCCCCGCGCCGCCCTGGAGCGCTGGCTGGCGGCACGCGGCAGCGCGCCCCGCTCCCGCGCCGCGCGGGTGAGGCCCGCCACGGCCTCCATCAGGTTCCCGGGGCCGCTCGGCGGCTCGATCGTCGCCGCGCGCACGAAGCCGCAGGCGCGCGAGAGCTCGCCAAAGCACCCGCGGGCCTCCGCGAGCTGCGCCTCCAACCAGGCCGAGGGCGCACGCGCCGCCACGCCAGGAGCCGCCGCCGCCATGGGCGCCGCAGGCGCCAGTGCGGGCAGCCGCCGTCGCGGCAGCGCTCCGAGGGGCCACCCGCCGCACGGCGCCGGCCCACTCGTCATCCAGGCCATCAGCACCGCCAGCACCAGCAGCATCATCCGCGCCTCCCACCGCCTCCGCGGCAGCAGGCCCCGCGGGGGCCGCGTCGGCCAGGGCTACGACCTCCACCTCCATGCCGTCGAGGGCGTCAGTCGCGCCAGCGCCCGCCGCCTTGCGCGCCGCCCTCCGCTGGCGCCGCCGCCGCCGCCTCGCGGAGCGCGCCGCGGGGTCGGCGGCCGCAGCAGCAGGGCAGCCAGGAAGCACCACATCGCCTCCAGCAACAGGCGCCGCCGCAGCCTGCTCCACGCGGGCCCGCAGCGCGAAGAGCGCAGCGGACACCGCGGAGCGCGCCACAGCCGCAGCCGTGCGCCTCGGCATGCCAGCAGCACCGCGCATCGCCGCCTCGACCAGAGCGGCAGCATCGGCGTCCATAGCTCGAGCTCCTCTAGCACCTCGCGCGGCGGCCATCGCAGGGACGACCGAGGCAAGGGGCATGCGAACGCTTGAGCCAAAATAAAAGAGAAGGAGGAGGAGGAGGAGGCGGGAAGTAGTGGGAGGATGAGGAGGGAAATAGGAGGATGAGGAGGAGGAGGAGGAGGAGGAGGCGGGAAGTAGTGGGAAGAGGAGGAGGGAAATAGGAGGAGGAGGAGGAGGAGGAGGAGGAGGAGGAGGTCCATCCTCCTGTCGCCTCACCCCCTGACCCACCCGCCCATCCTCCCGTCCCGTCCCCAGGGTGCAGGTCGAGCAGCTGGCGGCACAGGCCGTCGCGCTCGCGCTCGTCGAGGGCCTCTCTCGGCCGAGCGGGGTTTGGGAGCCGTCGCGCGCGCGCGAGGCGAGGGCCACGGCGGCAGCGCACGCGGCCCGCAGAGGCAGCGGCGGCGGCGGCGGCGCGCGCCCAGCGGAGGCAGCGGCGGCGGCTAGCGGCGGCGACAACGGAGCTGGCAGCGGCCCAACTCGGAGGCACGTGGCCAGCAGCGGCCGGCAGCGGCCAGCCGCGGCGGGGACAGGCGGCGGCAGCAGCGGCGGCGGCGGCGGGCAGGGCCGGCAACGGAGCCGGCAGCGGCACAAAGGAGGCACGGGCCAGGAGCCACACCGTCGCCCTTCGGCGCGGCACGCGCACGGCGGTCCGCGCGCGTGCCCGTGCCGGGCTGGGCCGCCCTGCTGCCGGGGGCCTCCGGCGGCAAGGCCTCGGACTCCGCCCCGGGATCGCTGGCAGGCGCCCACGGGGCGGCAGCACGGGGCGGCAGCAGGCAGCGGCGGGGGGCCCAGCGATCGAGAGGGGCAGGCCGAGGGGCCACAGCAGCGGAGCGGATAGGCCGAGGGCGCGGATCGTCCCACACAGGGGCCGGGCGCGGAGGCAGGCAGAACCTCGGGTCGGACGCCAGGGGAGGGGGGATGATAGCAGAGTGGGAGTCCGCGGATCAGCTCCCGGCGCCTCCCCGCGCCGGAGGCGCCAAGCGTGGGTGTCGAGGAAGCGCCCTGCGGCGGGGCCGACACCGCCTGCACGCAGAGGCTGTCGCAGACCCCCTCCCGTCTCGCACAAGCCCACTTCTGCCCGGCAGGTGGAAGTGAGTATCGTTTAACCGATCCCAATCCCCAGCGGCGAGGCCTGGGCCCCGCTGGCCGATAAAACCTCCCTAGATGGGGATATAGGTCGTTCTCTTCGGGCTTCGAGGGGTGTGTATCCCCAACTGGGGTGGTAATTTGGTGGGGGTCTCGAAGGGGATGGAGATGGGGATGTGGATCGGTTAAACGATACCGAGACACGTGGCTGTGTCCACACACGGGGCATGCGGAGGCCACGCGCCGGCGGAAGGCCCGGTGCGCCTGGCCACAGAAGGCCCGAGTGCCAGAAAGACATCTGGCCTCCGCGTCCTCCTCCTCCTCCTCCTCCTCCTCCTCCTCCTCCTGCTCCTGCTCCTGCTCCTCCTCCTCCTCCTCCTCCAGCTCCTCCTCCTCCTCCTCCTCCTCCAGCTCTCGCCAAGGCCGGCCGCGTCATGAGGCGGGTTCCAAAAACCCTGAGCCAAAAAACCTTGCCATCCCCTGGCGGCGCATGTGCATGTCTTGCTTCCGCCAGCTTCTGCTGGCCAGCGGAGCCGCCCCCGGTGCTACGTCCGCCGGCTTGCGCCGCCCTCCGCCGAGGAAGGGATGGCAACTCCTTCGGCCCGCGAAGGCGAGGCCCTTTCTGCAACGCCCCGTGTGTGTCGGGCGGGTGGCAATGGGGGGCGACCCACACGGGGGGTGAAGGAAAGGGCGGCCCCTATACGCAGAGCCTTTTTCGCCACCCCCAATTTGGGCCACCCCCCATTACCACCCGCCCAGCCGTGTTCGGGGTTCTGCTAACCCGGGTCAATCAGACCCAGGTGAGCACGAAACCAAAAAACTGCAATGCAGGACAAAGGAACTGCAGTGCAGGGCTTCGCAGACCCGGGTCAGCCAATATGCGCGGCCGCCTCGCGGCCACGAGCGGCCCGCTGACCCGGGTCAGCCCGAGGGGGTCTTCGCAGGATCCTGCAGGACCTGGTGCCCTGGCTGACCCCCGTTTGCATTGACCGCCGTCTCCTGAGCCGCGACGCGCCCAGCTTCCTGGCGCCCCGGCCCCCCCCCGTCGGGAGGCAGGGACTTCGCTCGGCCCGAAGTCGGGACGGGCCAGGCGGGCGCGCGGCCCCCTCGCCGATGCGGGCCTCTGCGGGCGCAGGGGGGCCTCGCGGAGCAGCGCAGGGGCGCGCGCGACGCCGCGCCTCTCCCCCGCGGGAGCGCCGGCGGCTCGCGAGGGCCCTGCGCGAGAGGGAGAGGAGAGAGAGGCGGGGAGCGAGCGGGGCGGAGCGAAGCGAGCGCCAGTCGTGTTCCTCCTCCTCCTCCTCCTCCTCCTCCTCCTCCTCCTCCTCCTCCTCCTCCTCCTCCTCCTCCTCCTCCTCCTCCTCCCGGGGCGGGGCGCCGCGTGGAGGCGGGGAGCGGGCGGGTGGGCGCGAGAGGCCTTCCGGCGTCGGCAGCGGCAGCGACGGCCCCGCCCCCGAACGGAGCACGGCTCCACGGCGAGGTCGTCCCGCAGCGCGGGGTATCAGGGCCAGAGCACGGCGACCGTCGGGGCGCCCAGTGCACGAGCACGTGTACCGAGCCTGTTCGACATCGGCCCGCGAGGCGAGGGTAGGGGGCCACATGCGAACCCTACCCCTACCCCCCACGATTTCTGAGGGGGAGGGTGGGGTTCACTTTGTTCGGGAGCTCCCGAGCGAAGTGAACCCCACCCTCCCCCTCAGAAATCGTGGGGGGTAGTGCACACAATCTTGGTCTGCAGTGGCGGGACTTCAAGGGGGGCGTAGCGTCGCGCTTCACGGTGCGCGACACGCGAAGCGCGGATAACTTCGCGCTCTCGCGCCGCCCCCCATGGGAGCAGAGGAAGGTGAGGAGCCGAAGCCACACCGCGGAGCGCGAAGCGCGAATTAACTTCGCGCCCCCGAGGGCGTCCCTGGTCTTGCGGGGAAGCAGAAAGGCATCGGCACCGCCACTCCCTCTGGACCTCTCCAGGGAGCGGCGTCCTGGCCAGGATTTCGAGGCGGAGCCAGCCGTGGCGACGAGAGAAGGGCAGCGGCATCGGAAAACCCTTTCCTCCCCGGATCCTGAGACACGCGAGAGCGTCTGCGGGCCCCATGGGGGAGATCGTGAGCTCAGACTTTGTCTGCTGGCGGGCCACTGGCTGGCGCGCTGTGCTCACTGCGGAGAGGTGGTCCTGCAGGAGGTGAGGTCCTCGACCCCGCTCGTGCGCGCTGCCAGGAGCATCCCGCCGCAACGATCCTGATGTGGGGGTGGAATGCGTGCCTGCGCGCACTCTGCCTCCGGGCAGGATCCCATTCCCCCTGCCTCTCCAGGGTGGCGAAGACACGAGACAGGGACGACGAGGACGACGAAGACGAGGACGACGAGGAAGAGACGAGGAAGACGAAGACGTGCGCGCCGCCAGGCCCTGCTCCGCCTCACCCGCGACCTTCCGTCGGGGATCTACTGACGCGGGGCCTTGCGAACCTGTGCCGGTCGGGCTCTGCAGAATCCTGCGCGCCAGCCCGGGTCAGTGCAGCCCTGGCCCTGCAGGATCCTGCAAGATCCAGCGTTCTGGCAGGAGGAGTAGGAGGAGTGGGAAGGGGAGGAGGGCATAGAACCCGTCCCAAGGCTCGGCGGCGCGACCGGGGGAAAGCGAGAAGGGAAAGGCCATTTTCGGAAGGCTCGGCAGTCCTCCGGCCTTCTGGGATGATCCCGAAGCCCCTGGAGAAGGCGCAGAGCACCCCTCGGAAGGCGCGCGAGGGCTTCTTAGAAGCCCCGCCGCCTTCTGGGAAGGCCATCTCCTCCTCAGTCTCCCCCCCCCCTCGCTCGCCCCTCGCTCGCCCCTTGTGAGCATTTTTTTATTCGGCGTTTCGACACTGGGCGGAAGGGGGGGGGAGGTGCGGCTACTTTCGACACTGCGGCCTCTAGGGGAGGGACTCCACCTGCTCGAAACAGGCGCCCAAGCAGCCAAGATCTACTCCACGGGGGGGGAAGGGGGGGGGGGGGGGGCGAGGGCCCGCGCCGATCGGCAACAGAATTCCTTCTTCTCCTCCTCCTCTCCTCCTCCTCCTCCTCCTCCTCCTCCTCCTCCTCCTCCTCCTCTCTCCTCCTCCTCCCCTCCTCCTCCTCCTCCTCCTCCCTCCTCCTCCTCCTCCTCCTCCTCCCCTCCTTCTCCTCCCCCTCCTCTCCTCCTCCTCCTCCTCCTCCTCCTCCTCCTCCTCCTCCTCCTCCTCCTCCTCCTCCTTGCGAGGACCAGGGCTCCCGGCCCGGGGTGCCACTTCTGGGCAAGGGGTGGCGCAGGCACCGCTGCCCTGGGCGCCCGCAGAGCGGAACTCTCCAGGACCATCCGGGCCCACCCCGGGGCTTTCCGAACGAAATCCGCTCTGAGATGTTGCCGCCACGAATTCCCCCCCCTTGCGAAACCTTCCGCGGAGGCCTTCCGCAGCCTTCCGCGGAGGCCTTCCGCGGCCTCCCGCCTCTCCCGCAGCCTTCCGCGGAGGCCCCCGCGAAGGCCCCCGCCAGACGCTGCCCGGCGCGGCCAGGAGCGCGCGACCGCAGCGCGCGCACACGGCGACCCCACCGCCGCTGCCGCCGACCACGACGGACAACGACGACGACGACGACGACGACGACGACGACGACGACGACGACGACGACGACGACGACGAACAGGACGATGACCACGACGACGACGACGACGACGACGACGACGACGGGCGACGACGACGGCGACGACCACGACGCCAACAACAGACCATGGACGACGATGACGACTGACGACGGACGACGGACGCTGGACGACGGACACGGCGACGCCGACGACGGCGACAACACCGACGATGACGACGACGACGACGACGACGACGACGACGACGCCGATGACGACGACGACAACGACGAACACGACGATGACCATGACGACGACGAGGACGCCGACGACGACGACGACGACGACGACGACGCCGACCACGACGACGCCAACGGACGATGGACGACACCAACGGACGATGGACGACGGACGACGGGCACGGCGACGACG
>CAUYUJ010017250.1:52500-62500 GCA_963575745.1 Prorocentrum cordatum | reverse complement strand
CCTCAGCCTCAAGACTATTATGCATCATCACAATTACTGAAACCATCACCATCGTCGCTCAGCATCAGCATCAACATCATCATCAGCATCACCGTCATCGAAATCAACACCAGCATCATCATCAGCAGCAACAGCATCATCATCGTCATCATTATCATCATCATCAGCAGCAGCATCATCACCATCATCACAACCATCATCCTGTCATCATGGTCGTCGCCGCCATCGCGATCAACATTATCATCGTTATCGACGTCACCATCACCATCACACCAGCCTCGTCAGCATCATGATCATCATCACCACCACCATCATCATCAGCAGTATCGTCATCATCATCAGCAGCAGCATCATCGTGATCATCATGAGCAGCAGCCTTATCATCCTGGCCCTCATCATCACAACCATCCTCATCATCATCCAACTGTCAGTGCAGTTCTTTTAGCTCGGACTGCGCGGCAGTCAAAACTGCGGGTGCGTCCCAGGGCCCTAGGACTAGGGCCAAAACAGCGGCGGGCAGCGTGCATGCCACAAAACAAGACAAGCGTGTACAACATACACACATGGTGGCACGGGCGGCAGAGGGGCAGGGGAGTGCACTCTTCACACTGGGTGAATACAATGCTGCCCCGATGCCGCTCCCTCTGAAAGGGCAACGCTGCACGCAATTATAATGTATATCAGCCCACAGGCCGAAACACCTCAAGCAGATGCGGCCTGAGGCTCGAAATATAAATATGAATGTCTAGATTCACCAATCCAGACTGTCAACTCAAAAGATATGCATGAGACACCTCAAGCAAGGTGCGGCCTGAGGCTCAAATATAAATACAATAGTATGAATATCTGGATACACTACTCCAGACGAACAACTCAAAAGGTATGCATACATCACCGTAGCCCTCACTAGGTCCATCAGCAGCTGCAATCAGGACCTCACGGGCTCGCAGGCCCTGGAACGGCGACCCGACGCTGGGCCTTCCGCTCCTTGGCTCGCTCACGCTGTCCGCGGCGCAGCCGCAGACGGTGTGCCTCCTCATCCTCTTGCTCAGCAGTAGGCACCATGCTGAACAGGCCGTGGCGGAGGAACTGCGATAGTACCTCGTTAGGCTGCACGGCTCTTGTCAACATCCGCTAGCATGTGGCTATTAGGCAGCCACTTGAACTTGATGGCCTCCTGCTCTATCAAATCCTTGGCCACCAGCAAGTCAATGAGGGTCTGCCGAGACACCGGCATCGACCCGATCTTGGACGTGTGATCGCAGAGCGACTTCGCATACGTCACGAGCGCCCCTGGAACCTTCAGCGCAAGCCTCCAGTCCCCTTGCAAGGGCGGCTCCCCGTACAAGATTGCCTCAATCAGCAGCCTGAGGTAAAGCTGCCGATCCAAAGCCACGGACATAGCCGCAGACTCTGCGGCCATCGTAGATCCAACAACTCGTGTAATAGTACTGCTCTGAAACTCCACTAGACAGCATACAGTTAGCTCCTTCAAAACTCGGGTGTCCGTAATCATACTCATAAACCCCATCTGGCTCTTACAGCCGGGTTCCTTCGCAAACGAAGCGCCCATAAGCGTGAGCACCTGCAAGCGCTCGATGTCCACGCGGCGGATCCGGAGAGTCGCAAGACCTCTCTTGTCGTAGTCCTGAAGCCGGTCGATGATGTCATTGAGCACTCGCAGGTGCAGCAACCTCCGACCTTTCGGATCCTTCTGTGCGAGCGCCGAGACACTATACGCGAGTTGTGGCACCACGCGTGCGACAGGCCACCGCACCTTCTGGAGCAAGCTCCGGTAGTCGTGGTGCTCCTCGGGAGTCATCTCCCGCTCCTCGTTGTCACCCCTTGCAAGGGGGTGCTTCGTCAGCTTGCCGATGTACTCGTGCATGCTGATCTCGATGTGATCGGGGTGGCGCCACCACTCCTCACCGAGATAGGCGACTGCCTCCTTGTCGTTGCCCTTTTTCCAGTGCTTGATGTTGGAACGACTGTTGATGTTCGCCTTCACCTCCTGGTACTGGGGATCGTGTGGGTCTCCAAACAGCATGCCGTCATCGACGTGCAAGGTCAACATAGCGATCAACTTGTCGTTCATTCGATAAACGAAGACAGCTCGAGCACAGCGCAGCTCCACGAAGCCGACCTCGTCCGTCAACACCTGGCGGGCTCGGAGATACCACAACCGAGGCGCCTCAGTCAGACCGTACGCCCCTTTCAGCAAGCGAAGCAACGCATAAGGCCGCACGGCTGGCCATCCAGCACCGTCGACGGCTGGAAGCCCGTCCTTAGGAGCCCTCACATACAGCTCCCGTTCCAGCTTCAGCCCGGACAGGAACGCAGTCGCTACGTCGAAACACTCGAATGTCCAATCCATCGCCATTGTGATAGACGCACACACCAGCACAGCCAAAGGGGAAGTAGTAGGCGAATCCGTCCTGAATAGACCTAGCTGCGGATCGAGATGGCCAGGGATGATCAAGCGAGACTTCGCCTCCAGCTCCAGCCCTCGCCCCCGGTTCGTGCGAACCGAACGCATGGGCACCGAGATGATCTTGTCCTTCGGGATGCTCTTCTCCTCCTCCTCGGTGACCAGCTCGACCGTGTTGTTGGCGATCCATTGCCGCCACTCGGCGGCATCGGCCTCGTCGAACTTAGCCTTCTCGTGCTGGTTGAAGCGACGTGGGTCTAGCTCCTTCGCGTTCTGCTTCATCACGAGTGCGAACACGTCGTGCTCGTACCGGGCCTCCTGCAGCCATGCGTCATACACAGATGACACGTTGATCCATTCTTCGTAAGTCATCGGCTGTCGTACAAGACCCTCCGGAGTGTCCAAATAGTACACCCCTTGTGCATGAGCGTCCGGCTTGTCGTGGTAGAAAAGCGTGAGACCAACCCAGCTGTCCTCCGTGCGCTCGTTGGTACGGTTCGCGCCGTCGTCCTTGTAGGCACACTGGCCCGTGGCGGAGAGCATCACCGAGAGGCGATTGCACTCCCGGTGGCGGTCGTGATCATAGAGTCTCCGCCGTGGCTCTCGGTGTACACGTACTCCTCGTACGACCTTCTGAACGAGCGTGGAGACACCATCCAAGGCATTCTGGTCGAACCACTCCTGAGGTCCCGAGTGCACAACGGCGTTCATGGCCACCTCGCGGAGGGCCGGCAAACCACTCGTAGGAGCAGCCTGCAGACGCGTCTTCTTGATGCAAATCGGCACGTCATCTACCAGGAACTTCCGCTTTCGCTCAAGCTCGAAATCGTCTCTGGGAATCGGCGGCACCGAGGGGCCGCCAGAGCCCGATGCTCCCGGAGAAGCCTTCGGGTACATCTCAGAGGATATCCGCCCTGGAGGGGAACGAGAACGTTCCCTCTTCGGAGGGGGAAGCTGCGGCAGCTGCTGCTGCTCAGGCGGCTCCTCCTCCTTGGCCTGTGCCTCAATGGCGTCCAGGGCCCTCAGGTCCACACGAGGCTGCCTGGACCCCTCGAGCTCCCCATGTCGGTCACGCTCCTTCTTCAAGAACGTCTTCTTCACCTTCTGAACCTTCACCTTGGGCGTGACGTCCACGATGTCGTGGTAAGCGCGGTCATCTCGCTGCTGTGTCAGTCGCACGTCCGTCTGGATGGACTCCGCAGCTGCGGCCTCCTGGGAGGAGGCGTGCCGGAGCTGCTCACGAGCAACAAGTAGCACGTGACCACGCCAGGATACGTAGTAACGGCTGTTGGACTCCTTCGCGATCACAGTCGCAGGACCCCGCCATCTTTCAGGATCTTGCCGACGACGTCCCTTGAACGGATTCGGTGCCCAGAAATACACCCTCGATCCTGGGCACAGATCACCGACGACCGTCGGCGCCTGTCGTAGCAGCGCCCTCCGCACCTTGTCCGTCGCGTCGCGCTCCAGCAACATCATCTTTGCTGCGGTGCGGATTTGGGACGAACGCCAAGCTATGCCCTTGGCGCCGAGGACCGACATGAGAACCTCATCGTCGTCCCTGTTAGTCACCTCCGTAAAGTTCAAGATCCGCCCGAAGACAGCCTGCTCCGGGGTCAATCCATTGCGGCTGATCGTCGAGTTCTTCGCATTGATGATGGCAGCCAGGGCCACAGTAGACATCGACTTGCCCTGGACGTGGAACTCGTGCACCACCTTGCCCCAGATAGTGCCGAGCAATCCTCCGTGGCGCTCGACCAGGCCATGCTGCCATGCTGCATGAGCTCCCGTCGTCTTCGTATTAATGCCGAACTGCTCCATCAACGCGTTGAAGTAGCCCTCGAACTCGCCGCCCTGATCGATCACGATGTTTTCTGGCACGCCGTAATGCTTGAACCACTCGTTCATGATCTGGCGTGCTACGTGCTTGGCCGTCCTATTCTTGAGAAGGCAGGCGCAGTGCCATCCCGTACCAGCATCCACCATGCTGAGGACCACCAGCTGCTCCTTGGCCGCGTCCCGTAGGTACTTCACGTCGATCACAACCGTCACATTGAAGCCGAATGGTCGCACATCCGCCGTCCCTTGCACCGGACGGGGCGGCGCCTCCGACTCAGCACAAGTCGGACACTGCCAATGCTTCGCGTATGCCAACGCGTTGGGTGTTGCACCGCCGAGACGCAGCATCTTGATGAACGTCGGTCGGCTGGGGTGTCCAAGACCGCGATGGGCCTTGCGCACAGCACGTCGCGTACTTCGCGGAATCTTCATCATGATGTCCTGCCGCACCACCTCTGGAAGCTCCATCTCTGACCAGGAGGCTGCAACCTCCTCCTCCTCCGCAGGGTGCTGCATGGACTCCTCCTTCACCGTCTTCTGCAGTGCCTCGCGAATCTCGGCTCGAACCTCCTGCGGTGTTTTGCCCCACTCAGGTCTCTCCGAAACGTCCCTGGGAACCTCTCCATGACCATGCTCCGCGGGCTCGGGTCCATAACTCCTGGGCTCCTCCGTGGGGTCAGGGAGTTGTGCTGCAGGAAAACTCGAGTTCTCGAACTGCCAGGCCAAATGATCCGCGGCACCGCTCATCACAGCCGTGCCGAACTCCTCTGCGCAGCTCCCGCGCACGGCCGTGCAAACCCCAGGGTTCGCCAACACTCTCGTGGTGTCCTTGAGGCAGATTGCGTCCTCGAATGCTGGGTTCGACTTCGTTGCACTCACGGGTGGCTGGCTCCAGATTGTCGATTGCGCGTGGTCCATTACCATGGCTGCGCGTCCCCTTGCAGCTTGCCACTGCATCACCTCGTCCGTGAACGAGAGCAACATGCGGTACTCGGTCCGCTCTCGGCGTTGCCGGCGCACTCGCATAGGCCTTCGCTGGTCGACACTCTGCATCCGACTCCATGCCGTAGGAGGTGGGGACAAAGCCACGAAGTCTGGGTCGACTGCGACCAGGTACGCCCGTGCCTCGTTCCTGCCCTGGACCGTCAGGAGGTCGAACTCTGGCGCTGCGATGGGCTGGTGGGCGCCCCATCCCATGCTCGCCGCCAGGATCGTGAGTTGGCAAGCCCATGCGAAGACCTCTACGATCCTCCAGGGCCCCGGCCGCCGCCGGGTCTCCTTCTGAAAGGGCAGTGCACGTTCCTCCTGGTAGTACCTGAGGGCGTCCTGCTCCTGCTGATCAGCCCGAAGCTTCCTGTTCGCCATTTCCTCGGTCATCAGAACCTCCAGCTCCTTCAGGTTGCTCCGGACGTGCCTGCGAGCACCTTTCGTCATGAAAACCTCGTTGTCCGCGTTCTCCATGAAAACCTCCTCGTCACTCGATGCCGTCTCCGCGGACTCTGGGTCGCTGGTGTGATAGTGGGATGTGCTCAGCTCTGAGTCGCCTGCGTCCTGGCCGTCGTTGCTGTCAGAATCGTGCGTGTCCTCCTCCTCGACGGTCTCAGCGACGCTGCGCTCATCCTTCTCCTCGTGACTCGCAGTTCCGCTGAACATCTCGTCTGCGAGCTCGTCCTGCTCCTCGGACTGTCCGACGGGGAAGGCACTCGTGACCGGTGCCGGGAAATCCAGCAATGACACGCACGGATGCCCGGACGCAGCCGGGACCAACGGCTTGGTCACACCATTCGCCGTGAAAGTACCGCTCCTGAAGCTGATTGCTGCGTCCCACTCTGCCATCTCATCAGGGCCGATGAGACCTGGCACCTCGGCATCGACCTCGGAGATCACAACCTCGCCCTGCGTACCGTTGATGCCGACTGTGTAGCACCACGCACGCTCTGACAAGAGCGGCACGCCTGGGCCGAACTTGAAGTACTCGCGCCGGTTGATGCTGTGGCACGGCACGCCCATGGCATCCAAGGTCTTCTGCAGCTCGACGTGCCACGGACGTCCACCGACAGCCCGCTTGCAGCCCGTGTCAATCATGGCCAGCCCCGCGGGCAAGACAACAAGCATGACGGACTGCTCATCTACCATTTTGCGGGGACACTCTTCTCGGGCAGTGACCATGTGGGCCGCAGATCCCCCTTTTGCTGCCCAAGGGTCTGCGCCCTTTGCTGCCCAGGGGTCCGCGCCCCCTTTGACGGCAACGTCCTCCCCAGTCGGAGCGGCAGACGTTAGTCCTGGCACAGCTCCGTCTGGGGTGTTCTTGGAAGGTTCCCCTTTCATCCTTCTTGGGCTTCTCCAGCGCGTAATGAATCACCGACTTCAGCGAACACTTCTTGCACTTCGCGAAGATCACTGTGCCATTTGACTGCCACTTCAACTCGCCCACAGGATGAACACACTCAGCCTGCTGCTGCTTAAGCTCTGGGTCGAACTTCGCCTTCGGGCCTGGAACCAGCCTCTCGCCGTCGAACTGCGAGTCGTACATGGCTCGATGCATCTGCTGCTTCTCCAGGTCGCTCTGCGTGGCACCGACACTCATGACGTAGCTCCGTCCAGAGGCGGTGACTACACGCGGGACTCCAGATGCAGCTGGAGATGCCGTCGCAGCGGCAGGGGCACCTGAGCTCGCGGCTCCTGGAGGCGCTGGAAGATGGACACGTCGTCGTATTGCCTCCATGTTCTTCCACACGCTTCCGACTCCCTGCTGCTCAGGAGATGTAGGCAGGCTGCGCCCTGGCAGAGGTGCCTGCTCACGTCGCTTCTGTAGGCCGTCGTAGACCTCGCCTGGGTTCAATCGGGCGTGCATCTCCATCTCCTGTTTCTCTATCAGCGCGAGGCGATCCAGCAACTCAGCTTTATCACGCTGCAAGACCTCTAGTCGCTTCTTTTCCTCGCTCTTTCTCACTTCCTCGGAGGCTCCTGCCATGACCCAGTCCTCTTCCTTAGGGACAGCGGCGGCCTCCCCAGTCGGAGCGGCAGACGTTAGTCCAGGCACAGCTCCGTCTGGGGATTCTTTGGTCTTCGATGCTCCCTTCGCCGACGCCTCCACCACGTATACAGGATGGGCCCTCGCAGGGCCGCTGGATAAGGAGAAATCTGGCTTCTCGCAGCGGCGCGTGTAGAGATTGAGGCGCACGATGCGGTCGTTCTTAGTGATGAAGTGGATGGTTGCCGGCGGCGCCAGGTAATCCCTGAAGATATCCTGACGCGGATACCAGCTGCAGAAGATCTCGTCCATCTCCTCTGGCGTGAACGGCACCTCCTTATCCTCACGCCGCTGGTCGTTGTCGTCCTCGGTGGCCTCAGGATCCTCGCTGGCCTCGTCCTCCTTCTTCACTTCCTTGCTGCTTCTTGCCTTCTTTCTCTCTTTCTTCTCTTCTTTGCTGCTCCTCGCCTTCTTCTTCTTCTTCTCTTTCTTTTCTTCCTTTTCTTCCTTCTCACCGCGGTCTTCTGGTGGACTCCGCTTCTCTTTCTTCACACCGCGGCCTTCTGGTGTACTCCGCGACCTTGAACGCGAGGAGGCCTCCGCCTCGGGCGGAGGAGGGGCACGAGGCTCGCGAAGAACAGCTCCCCGATCACGCTGGCGGTCGTCACGACGATCTCGATGATGATCTCCACGCTGCTTGGTGTCACGACTCCCGCCTTCACCGCGCCGATCGCCACGGGGCTTGGTATCACGATTGCCGCCCATCACGATCTTGAATACAGTTGCCGTGATCTCGTCGAGATCCACCTCAGCCGCCGTACAAGGCCTCGACGCGGTCAACTGCAGGCGCACGAGCCGACCCTGGACGAAGTCGAGGCTCTCGAAGCGGCCTTGCTTGAAGAAGATAGGCTTCTTGTTCGTCACGCGCTCCACGATGTGATGGACCGTGGCAAGGTCAGGAAACTCCAACTCCACGCTGTGCCCCTTGGCGTGGGTGTTGGCCAGAATGCGATGGCAACGCGCGCATGCATCCTCGTCCTCCTGATCCCCCCCGCGCCTGGCACGGGCGCGCGCACGTTCATCACTGCTCTGTGCGGCCCCTGGGCCGTCGTCGGCGTCCTGGCGTAGGCTCGGCGCAGGTATGCTTTTGGGCCTGGGGTGCATAATGATCCGCTCTGGCGCGTCCGCTCGACCCTCCACTGGATGCCTCTGGGCAGGCACCGACTGGGGAGCACGGCGCCATGGAGCGCGGCCACGACGCTCCTCGGCACTGCCTGCCATGCCAACCCAGTGGACGATCGGTCCATGCACCTGCCTAGGCGCCGGCGGCTTCACAGAGCTCCGCTGGTTGGGCGACGCTGGCTGGCCACTCTTAGGCCCGATCTTGTTGCACGGCTCGCGCTCGCCACTCTTCACCTCGGGGCACTCTGGGTCGCCACGCCAGTGGCCAGGCTGATCGCAGTCAGCGCACCGGCTGTTAGCCTTGCGCTGGTCTGTCGGCTTCCGACCAGCCTGGAAGGAGCCGCTGGCGTTGATCTTCTTGGGGTCCCGCTGCCGAGGAGCAACGAACCCGCGCTTCTGACGCTGTACCGCCGTCTTCTGCTTGGCCCTCCAGCCGGCCAAGAACGCTTCCTGAAGATCCTCCGGTGCCTCGTACTCCTCGTCATCTGGCCCGTCGTTGTCCGACGCCAGCTCCTCTTCGACCTCGGCGCCTTCCTCGAAGAAGGTGCCCTCGGCCCCTCCGAGATCTCCTTCGTCCTGGTCGTCTGCTTCATCTTCGTCATGCTGCGCCTCCTCCAAGTCGCCGTGGTGTTCATCGTAGTCTTCGCCGTTCTCTACCTCGTGTACGTGCTGGCCAGAGCGTCCTCGCAGCACGCACGGCCTACGAGCCATGGGAGGGTGCGGATAGCGACCGCCCGAACTCCCAGAGGAGCGCCCGTGCTCACGCTGCGCCGCAAACGGCGAGCGGCGAGGGAGCACTGAGCGCTTCTCGGTGTCGTGCACCTTCGAGTAGGCTGCCTTCAGCACGACCTCCATCCGCTTCGAGTCGTAGATGCCGCCACAGTTGAAGAGCACCTGCGCTCGCTCCTTCTGCGACAGTCCAGCGCCACGAAGCATCTTGCTCGCCAACGCGCGATCGCTGATCGCTGATGTGGGATCCTCGAGCTGCAACTCCATGCGCTTCTTGCGCAAGTACGTGGTCCAATCCATGATCGGCTGCCCAGCTCGACGGTGTGCTCGCTCCCACTCCTGATGCACCTGATCGAGGCGCTCGTGATCCATCTTCTCGAAGGCTCGTCGTAGATAGCAAAGAGGTCCGACGCATCAAGCACCTCGATGAGCTCTTTGGTTCGACCTGTCACTTGACTGTAGATGATCAGGCCCAACTCCACATCTGAGAGCTGGTTGAGGTTGCGGATGACTTCAACCTCCTTGCGCCACTCTCGGTACCTCTTAGTACTCGTACCGACTGCACCATCGAACTCTGGGAGCTTCACCTGCGACAGCAGTAGACGTGCCCGTCTGGGACCGCCGTCGCCACCACGATCCCGATGTAAGGCCAGGAGCTCCCGCTGGGTCTCGGCCATTACGCGCAGGACTGCATGCAGGTCCGGCGGACCTGTGCCCGCGGAGGACGGAGCCTCCACATCTGAACCGTCTTGGCTGGCAGCCATGGCGGCCCGCGCGGGTGGTCGCAGCCACCGAAGCAGAGCACGCAGTGCGTCCGCTGGAGCTTACAAGCTCCGCTACCAATGTCA
>CAUYUJ010017250.1:15000-47500 GCA_963575745.1 Prorocentrum cordatum | reverse complement strand
AAGAAGCCTTGAATGGCCACTGCTAGCGCCGCCGAACACAAGCAACATCATGCTCACGCAGCGTGCAGACGGTTCCCCAACTAGTGCTTGCACTCCAAGGGATAAGACTTCGGCTGTAAATAGTTGGCCGGCTCTCTGGATTTTCGCTTAGTGCCCGCCACTGGCTGCCTGCCTCGTGGACCTTCCGGGTTTTCGCCTCGTGCCCGCCACTGGCTGCCTTGTAAGCCTTCCGGTTTTTCGCCTGGTGCCCGTCGGGAGCGGCAAAGAGGGGGGTGTCCAAGAGGGGGGGGTGCAAATCATGACCGGCGGCACGTGCGCGGCCCAGCGGGGGGGCCAGGGACGTAATGAAATAAGAAGAGGCGCCATGAAATCTGGGGAAAAATCATGGCCCTCGCCATGATATCCACCCCCCCCCTAGTCATCACCCCCCTCTTTTCCGCCCCCGACGCCACTGGCTGCCTCGTGGCCCTGCTGGGTTTTCGCCTGGTGCCCGCCCCTGGCTGCCCCGTGCGCCTGCCGGGTTTCCGCCCGGTGCCCGCCCGTGGGTGCCTCTCGTGCTCGGACGCCCGAAGCGGGTACGGAAACAATGGGCGCAGGGCCCAACAGCAAGTGTCGTCCTAAACCAACAGCGGCCGCTGTCGGGCAGGCGGCCTTCTGTCTCGAAGGGGCACAGGCCGCGGCGGCGCGGACGGCGAGTCCTGTTCAACAAATGACCAGGAACTGCGGCTGGGCACTGTGCCCATCCTCTCCGTATCTCTTTCGTGACGAACCAGCAACACACACCCATACCCATAGGGGGATCGGAGAGGGCTATGGGTGCGTGTTGTCGGATGGGGGTCCCCGAGCGTTCCCCAGGGTCCGACAACCCGCACCCATACCCATAGCCAGTCCTCCTCCCAACGACCTCCCTATGGGTGTGGGTGTGTGTTATTCGTTCGTCATTTCGTTCCTGCCGATCGTGGGCGCCCCGTGCGCTGCCCGGATCCTCCACGCTCTGGCCCGGGGCCCGCCCGCTGCCGCCTCGCAGGTGCCCCGGGGGCGCCCCTTGCGGCGGCGGGGGTCCTCGCGGCCTTCGCCCGGGGGCCCGCCCGCGGGGCGCCCCGCGGGGGCCTCTCGCTCGCTGGCTGGCGCTTGTCTCGGGAAGCAGCGCTGGCTGCAGCGTATACGTTGCGTGCCATGGAGCGCACGACACAGGATGCACCCCATGGGTCGCACCACAGAGACTGGACTTCATATACTTGCGCAGCGTCGATTGTGCAACATTGGTTGCACACCCCTCCATTCTTTCTCCCTGCACGTCACAAACCCGATCCCCCCTTCACACCGAGGCCGGGGTGAACCACCCCGCTCCTGTATACGGCCATTAGTTCTCCATCTGTGTGATTCTGTATTTCCCAGAATGAATCTCAGGCAACAGCATACCAGCCCAGGCCTGGGCATCAGTCCCTCCCTCATCCCTGCCCGATTGTTCGAACACAGTGCGGTGCATGCGCGCTGAACTAAGAAGCGCTTTCTTCAAGAACCCAACGCGAAGCAAATACAGTGCGGGGGACATGCGTGCGCCTCCACACACACACATGCCAAAACCGTTCAACCACAGTGAATTAGTTCTACAGCTACCAAGAAACCCTAGCGCGCCCAGCGAAAAGTTGCCTGATTTCTGCGTGCCGTCGCACTCGCCAAAATCATAAGAACAAACCATAGGTGCTTAGACATTCTGTCACACGAAAGCATGCGGGACACACGAAACGATCAACAACCACCTCACGCCCGCCAACTCTGCCAAACAGTACCATGCGGGCTATACGCTCACGTCTCCGCGCGCGCGCCAAAATCCTTACAGAACCATTGGTGCTCTAAGCATGTCAACACAGAGGTCTTTCAGCACATAGGAAGCCCGATTGCCTGCCAGTAGAAGAGATCATAGATCCCGAACTTATGTCAGCGCACGCTTCCCGTCATTACATCTGAATAATCGTTCTCATCATTGGCAGCTTCATTATTGTCATCGCCATCATCATGTTCATCATCATCATCATCATCAGCAGCATCATCAGCATGTTCATCATCATCATCATCATCATCATCATCATCACCACCGTCATCATCATCATCATCATCATCCTCCTCCTCCTCCTCATCATCATCATCATCATCATGACCACCCTCGTCGTCATCATCACCACCGCCGTCAGCATCCTCATCGTCGATGTCGTCGCCCTCGTCACAATTCTGCGCACGCACTTCCTCATCACCCTCAACCGCACCAGCGAAATCATCATCAGCATCATCATCACCACCCCCCCAACACCAAAACCACCATCGTCAGCATCATCATCATCACCATCACCATCATCACCACCACCATAATATTCATCAACATCAGCAGCATCAGCATCATCATCAACAACACCAGCACCATCATTACCAACAAGCACATCACCATCACCACCACCACCACCACCACCATCATCATCATCATCATCATCATCATCATCATCATCATCATCATCATCATCATCATCTTCATCTTCATCTTCATCTTCATCTTCTTCATCACCATCATCACCAATATCACCATCACCACCACCACCACCACCACCATCAGCATCATCTTCATCATCCTCATCCTCATCATCAACATCATCATCATCATAATCATCATCGCCAGCACCATCACGGCCACCGAAAGTATCATCACAAGCAGCTACATTACAATCAACATCGTCATTGTCGACATCGTCCCCACCGTATTCATGGACATCATCATCGTAATCGTCAGCGTCATCGTCGCAGTCGCCACCCAGTGGGTGCGTGGGTGGGAAATTTGAGCGAGCATTGGAAGTGGTCAGGCGAGGATGCGGCCAAAGTAAACTGCTCCACGCTGACTGCACCCCATAGATGGCACACCATTAGTTGCACAACGTAGCTTGCACATCTTAGATTGCATCACGTAGAAGCGAAACCTGCCACCCTGCGTTCAGGGCGAAGTGTGGCGCCCCAAGGCGGGGACGATGGAGACTGCGTGAGTTCGTGAAGGCCCAGACCACGAAATTCCAGGAATTGCTGGGCGCTCCTGGGCGCGCTTGAACGCTCTCGGGCGCTCTTGGGGCTTCTCGCGTGATCGTCCGGGGCGGTGACCCCCGCCGAAGAAGCCCCCAGGTTTCCCGCGAACCGCCCATGAAGGTTCAAGGGCGCCCCGAAATGGCCCCAGGGGGCCCCAAGACTCCCACGATGCGATCAAGAGGGCCAAGTCTTCACCTCGGCATCCTTAGCCTGGAACGACTCCATCGCATCAAGCAGATCTGAGTGGGATCTGCTCGACTCCGACCTCCCCTCAGGCCCCTCACATCCCAAGTTCTCCACATCATCGAGGACGGCGACGATGACGAGGACGATGACGATGACGATCGTCGTCGTCATCGTAATCGTAATCGTTATCGTCGTCGAAATAGCCGAAAACTACAGAACTGAAAATACCACATCTGCTATTGCTCGCTCCTGCCTGCTGTTCAAGACGATTGTCCCTCTCGCAACGGCAACACCCTACGCAGCGGCTCCATAACAGGGGATCCGATGGGAAACCACCTGGCATGGCTGATGTGAATTATTTCCTCGGTCACCGATACCTGGACGCTCGCCGAAGGTGGGAGCCGTTCAGTGTGACTCCAGCACTGGGTGCAGGCACAGGAGCCAGCCCAAGAGAAATGTCTGAGCGAAAACGGTTTGAGGGAGGAGGGAGGAGGAGGACGAAGAGGAGGAGGAGGAGGAGGAGGAGGAGGAGGCATATACTACCGTCTATTGCATCCCGCGAAGGAGCGGAACGCACCCACCCTCGGAGCCAGAGGGCAAACAGCCGCGCCGCGGCGCCCTCGGGATTCCCGCCCCCCCCCCCACCCAGCAGTCCAGCCATCCACTGTAGCCACGAATGGCCACAGCGGATCCTGGGGCGGCAGTGGGTGGCCGAACCCAGAGGAGGCTCCGAGGGGCTCACTCACGCACACACACACACACACACACACACACACACACACACACTTGTTTGGGGCGGTCGCGGCCTCGCGCGCAGCGACTAGGCGGAGAAAGTAAAGTGCAGCGGCCGGGGCCCCGCTCGCGCCGTGCTCAAAGGGGGCAGCCCCATCTGCCACGAGGGCGTGGATGGCGGGGAGAAAATGAGGACGCCGACCACCGACCAGTGGCGGGTCCGGCACGGAGGGTGCAGTAGGCGACACGACAAGCAACAGGACAAGCGGGCGATCGACCAGCCTGCACTCAATGGGTGAATGAGCGACAATTGAGGGCAGAGGAGAGCGGACGTGGGCGGAGATGGCCAAAAGCCATGGAAGATGCCCAGCGCCTTGACTTGCGACTCCCGTGGTGTCTGAGGCGACGCGGCGTCGGAGCCCCCATGTGGAGCGGCGGGGGGCTCTCCCCAAGCCTGGGAGGCGTCGCGGAGGACGCTGGCGGGAAGGGAGCGCATGAGGAGGCTGAGCTGATATTGGAACAGAAAACAAACGGCACCAGGACATCTGGCGTGGGTTTTTGCATGTTATACGCTACGGCCCCCGATGGGCCGAAGCGCAACATGGAGGGCCGTAGGTGGGGTGGTGTCTTTGTTACCTAACAGCGAAGACTGATAGGTTTCTAGTGGGGTCAAAAGAAAGCAGCATGACTCCTCAGGGGGGTCGGGGCGGGACCCGGGGCGGGACCCGGCGCGGCTGCCGTCGAAGCCCAAATCGTTTGGGACATCCTCGCAAAATCGCTCTTGGCGCTGCTAGAACTCCATTCCCGGCGTACATTTTGGATGCCCGGAGCCAACTGTAGGCCACTTCGTGCTCTTCGACTTCCCAGAACTCCAATCCCGGCGTACATGTTGGATGCCCGGAGCCAACTGTAGGCCACTTCGTGGTCTTCGAGTTCCCAGAACTCCATTCCCGATACATTTTGGATGCCCGGAGCCAACTGTAGGCCACTTCGTGCTCTTCGAGTTCCCAGAACTCCATTCCCGGGCCACATTTTGGATGCCCGGAGCCAACTGTAGGCCACTTCGTGCTCTTCAAGTTCCCAGAACTCCATTCCTGGGCATGATTTTGAATGCCCGGAGCCAACTGTAGGCCACTTCGTGTTCTTCTAGTTCCCAGAACTTCATTCCTGGGCCACATTTTGAATGCTGAGGCAGGCTGATGCTGCGGCCGAGGCAGGCTGAGGCTGAGGCAGGCTGAGGCTGAGGCCGAGGCTGAAGGCAGACTGAGGCTGAGGCTGAAGCAGGCTGAGGCTGAGGCTGAGGCAGGCTGAGGCTGAGGCTGAGGCAGGCTGATGCTGAGGCAGGCTGAGGCTGAGGCTGAGGCTGATGCAGGCTGAGGCTGAGGCTGAGGCCGAGGCTGAAGGCAGACTGAGGCTGAGGCTGAAGCAGGCTGAGGCTGAGGCTGAGGCAGGCTGAGGCTGAGGCAGGCTGAGGCTGAGGCTGAGGCAGGCTGAGGCTGAGGCTGACTGACTGCGACTGCCGTTGCCACTGCGACTGTCATCGCGAATGCGACTACGACTGCGAGAACAGCAGAATTCTACAACTGGATTCTCATCTGAATCTGAAAGGGAATGCTTCCAAATATGCTCCTACACATCGCTGTTAGGTTGCTTTGCCGGGATAATTTTTTGGCCGATGATAGGCAGAGAAGGCATGGCGGTCGAAGGTCACCTGAGCATCCCCAGCACCATCCTCGGTGCTGGCGGCGTGCCAGATGACCCCTTCGTGCCAGCGGGCGGTCGTGGAGTGGACAGCGGGACACGCGGCGCCAAGCGAGGCGGCCCCGCGGCTGATTGGACACACAAACACACACACATAAACTTATATATATATATATATATGTACATACCCACACAAACAAGCAAACAAACAAACAAACAAGCAAGCAAACACGCTAACAGACAAGCAAACAAACAAACATTCGTTTTGGCGCGGAGGACGTCGTGGAACAGCAACCGCGCGCGCACGTCTAGAAGCGCTCCAGCCCTCAGAGACCACTTAGGGTCCCGCAGCACCCGCCGCCATAAGCCGCCCGGACGTGGATGATGGGGGCGGTGGGAGGGCGAGGCAGTAGGATGAGGCGGAGGTGCCATGACCCCCCACACACACACTAACAACAACAACAACAACAACAACAACAACAACAACAACAACAACAACAACAACAACAATTACTAGCACGTGGGGACACTCCGTTCTCACCAGTGCCAGGGTTTTCATAGGAGGCGGGCAATACCCCCACTTTGTGGGGGGGCCGGTTCAAGCTCTACCAAATTTCCAAACGACTCTTCGCCACCACCCACACCCAGCTTCCCGCCCTATGACGTTCGGACACTTCACTTCGTGGCATGCGGACGACCGTGGCTACTATTCAGGGCCCCGCGGCCGACGACGACGGCGTGCGCGCGCGAAGAAAAAACGAATGTGTCCCGCATGGTATTATTTGACAGGGATGATGGCCCTGGCAGGTGCGCAACCGTTGTCGCAGAAGTTCGAAAAAGTTGCTCGCAAAAGCCCGTTTGACAGAAATGTTTAAAAAGTGTTGGGTTTCCTACGAATCCGCAAGAGCGCGCGGGATGAAATTTTGACATTTTTTTTTGAAAAACCATTGGTTTTTTGATGTTTTTATGTTAAAATCGCTACGAAAACTAAGGTTTTGGAAGGATTTCGTCTTGCGCGCGCGAATGTCCACTTTACCTTATTTTTTGCAAGGGATTCTTGAAGTTTGGTTATGTTAGAACAAGAAATGTCCACTTTAGCTTATTTTTTGCAAGGGAAAGCGGGCCGTAACAAAACAACCGGATCCGGACCAACCCGTTTTGCCTGAGACTTCCTCACGAAAATGATGAAAATGTGGCTGCGGCCTAGGCGCGGCGGGGGGGTCGTGCACCAGGGGTCCCAACAATAATTATTCTTTAGAAGTAATAATGTTCAACAACAACAACAACAACAACAGCAGCAGCAACAACAACAACAACAGCAGCAGCAACAACAACAACAACAACAGCAATAACAACAATAACAACAACAACAACAACAACACCAACAACAACAACAACCACAACAACAACAACAATACCAACACCACCAACAACAACAACAACAACAACATAACCAATAACAGCAACAACAACAACAACCACAACAACACCAACAGCAACTACAACAACAACAACAACAACAACAGCAACAACAACAACAGCAACAGCAACAGTAACAGCAACAGCAGCAGCAGCAACAACAACAACAACATTCACATAGGGAGGCGGGCGAGGGGGAGCGCACGTAGCTCAGGAGGGGACGGAGGAGGAGGAGGAAGGAGGAGGGAGGAAGGAGGAAGGAGGAGGAGAAACGAGGAGGAGGGGGGATAGGAGGAGGAGGAGGAGAAAGGGAGGAGGAGAGGGAGGAGGAGAGAGAGAGGAGGAAGGAGGGGGGAGGAGAGGGAGGAGGAGGGGGAGAGGAGGTGGGAGGAGGAGGAGGAGGAGGAGGAGGAGGAGAGGAGGTAGGAGTAGTGGAGGAGGAGGGGAGGAGGAGGAGGAGAGGAGGAGGAGGAGGAGGGGAGGGGAGGAGAAGGAGGAGGAGGAGGAGGAAGGAGGAAGGAGAAAGGAGGGAAGAAGAGAGAGGCCGCCGGTGCGGGGGCGGCCCGCAGCGCCTGGTGGCGTCGTGGAGAGAGCGAAGGCACGCCGCGCCCAGCGACAGCTGCGTCCTGGGCTGGAGCTTCGCCGCCTCGGGAGCCAAGTCACCACTCGAGCGACGAAGAGAACTGAAGGAGGAGGAGGAGGAGGAGGAGGAGGAGGAGGAGGAGGGGGAGGGGGAGGGGCGGTAGAGGAGGAGGAGGAGGAGCAAAAGGGGACGGGAAGGACGCCGAGAAGGAGGAGGGGGAGGGGGGGGAGGGGGGGGGGAAAGCACGCGTGGGGCCGTGCGGATCAGCCGGTCCCCTGGGGGGGGCGCACGCGCGTGTTGTGTGTGGACGCGTGCTTTCGGCCCAGGGACACAAAGAAAGAGAAACGAATCCCGGGATGGCCCACGTGTGCCTGTAGTTTCCCGACGTTCGCCTTCACTCCCGCTTCCCGTGTTCTCCTACAGTGCTTCCTGGGGATGGCGATTCTTCGTGCCTGTGCTTGTCCCCTTCTGGAGAAACGGGCCTTACGCGGGATTGCTCCGCGTCCCTAGGCGGTGTCTTACGCGGGCCGCAAGCGTGTCACGCTGCTTTGGGAACGAGAGCGATCACGCGCGACCTTACTTACGCGTGCAGCTCACGCGCCAACGTCGGCGATGACGACCCCATTTCTCTTCTGTCGGTCACTCCAGGATCGGGTCAGACGAAGAGAGGGCCAGTAAAGCGGGTAGCGGATCAGCTTACGCAGCTGATTCTCATGGCCCCTCCTGGCGCCAGAGGCGCCAGTGTGTCCCCAGAAGGCCCCTGGCGGCGGAGCCGGCAGCAGCTGCATGCAGCAGACTTCGTGACCCCCCGTTTCCCTACACCCCTGCTTAGATATGAGAAAATGTCAAGGCTATGGAAATAAACTTCACTCGAAGAGTTTTCTGAACTAATAGTCCAGGTCCAGACCTACGAACATCCTACGGAGACAAAGAGCTCCCAGAAACCGCCCAGGGTCCGGTCCAGAATCTTGATTTTCTTGACTGAAATCCAGAGTCCATGAACGTCGATGTTTTTTCCTCCGACTTCGAATGGATTATCCCCACCTTCTCCCGACCCGACAAGATCAATCAGCATCGACTCGGAATGTGCGTCGGCCTTATCCGCACAGGCACGGGGGCGAGATCGCATGGGGTCGGCCGCGCCAGGCTGCACGCCGACTCCGGGCCGCATCGGATCGGATCGGGCCGAAGCCGATAGCGAGCTGGACCGATCGAATCGAAATCGCCTGAAGCCCCCCTGCTCCCCTCCCCCGTGGACCGACGAACTTCCTTGGGTATGGCGCCCTCCCGACTGACACATACGTACATGCTTGGGGCTGCCGGGAAGAACCGAACCTCCCCATCCCCCTCCTCCTCCTCCTCCTCCTCCTCCTCCTCCTCCTCCTCCTCGTCCTCCTCCTCCGCTCCTCCTCCTCCTCCACTCTCCTACCTCCCTCCGCCTACCCCTACCTCCTCCTCATCCTTCCTCCTCCTCCCTCCTCCTCACTCCTCCGCTCCTCCTCCTCCTCCTCCCCCTTTCTCTCCTCCTCGTTCCTCCCCTCCATCCTCCTCCTCCTCCCCTCATCCTCCCCTTCGTCCTCCTCCTACTCCTGTCGTCTCCTCTCCTCGCCTCCTCCTCCCCCCCCCCTCCCCCCTCCACCTCCTCCTCCTCCTCCTCCTTCCTCCGCCTCCTCCCCATCCTCCTCCTCCTCCTCCTCCTCCTCCCCCTCCTCCTCCTCCTCCATCTCATCCCATCTGCCATGCTCCTCCTCCTCTCCTCCTCGTCCTCCCCTCCTCCTCGTCCTCCTACTCCTCTCCTCCTCCTACCGTTTCCCTCCTCCTCCTCCTTCCACCCCTCCCTCCCTGGCTCCCCTCCTCCTCCTCTTCTTCCTCCTCCTCCTTCACGTCATCGTCGTCGTCCAACATCACATCATCATCATCACTGCAGCAGCAGCCGCAGCATCAATACATCATCATCACAGCAGCAGCATCATCATCATCATCATCAGCAGCTCATCAGCATCATCAGCAGCATCATCATCATCACATCATCATCATCATCATCATCATCATCAGCATCATCATCATCATCATCATCATCATCATCATCATCATCATCATCATCATCATCATCATCATCATCATCATCATCATCATCATCATCATCATCATCATCAGCATCATCATCATCATCAGCAGCAGCAGCAGCGGCAGCATCGTCATCATCAGCAGCAGCATCAGCATCATGATCATAATCGTCAACAACATCATCAACATCATCAGCATCAACATCATCAGCATCAGCATCATCATGATCAACATAATCAGCAGCATCATAATCATAGTTTTCATCATCAGCAGCAGTAGCATCACCATCATCATCAGCACCACAATTATCATCAGCATCATCAGCAGCAGCAGCAGCACCACCAGCACCAGCAGCAGCAGCGCATCATCATCAGCAGCATCATCAGCATCACCATCAGCAGCATCATCATCAGCAGCATCCTAGCCAGCATCCTCAGCATCAGCAGCAGCATCATCAGCATCGTCATCATCATCAGCCTCATCAGCGTCAGCATCAGCATCAGCATCAGCATCATCAGCATTAGCATCAGCATCATCATCCCCCCTCCCCCCTCCCCCCTTTCCTACTCCCTCCTCCCCCCTCTCTCCTGCCTCCTCCCACCTCCCTCCTCCCACCTCCCTCCTCTCTCCTCCCTCCTCCCTCCTCCTCCCTCCTCCCTCCTCCCTCCTTCCCCCCCTCCTCCCTCATCCCTCCTTCCTTTCTCCCTCCTCCCTCCTCCTCCTCCTCCTTCCTCCCTCCTCCCTCCTCCCTCCTCCCTCCTCCTCCCTCCTCCCTCCTCCCCCCTCCCTCCTCCCTCCTCCACTCTCCCCTGCTCCCCGTCCTTCCTTCCCCTCCCACCCTCCCTCCTCCTCCCTCCTCCGTCCTCCCTTCTTCCTCCTCCTCTCCCTCCTCCCTCCGCCACGCCCTCCCTTTTTCCTACTCCTCCTCCCTCCTTCCTCTTTCCTCCTCCTCCCTCCCTCTTCTTTCCTCCTTCCTCCTTCCTCCTTCTGCCTTCGTCCTTACTCTTCATCTTTCCTCCTCCGTCCTCCTCATCCTCCCCCCCTCCTCCTTCTCCTGGTCCGCCTCCTCGTCTTCCCCATACTCCTCGTCCCCCCCTCTTCCCCTCCTCTTCCCCTATCCCATCCCCGTTCTTTTCCGTTGGTTCACTCGGGGATGCATGCGCGTTCTCGTGTGAAGCCCCCCTCTCTCTCCTCCTCATCCCTCCCCCCATCCACCACTCCCTTCTCCCCCTCCACCTCCTGCCCTTCCTGCTTCTCCTCCGCCCCCCTCCCTCTTTCTCATACCCCCAACCGGTTCGGAACACGCTCGGATCGCTGGGCGCGGCCGCCACACCTGCTCCGCGGGCCATGGGCGCCTGCCCGCTCCGCTGCTGACGCCGCTGGCGCCGCCGCGCCTGCTGCGGGCCGCTGCGGCCGCTGCGCGGCTGCGGCCGCCGCTGGGGCACCACGCCCGCCGCTGGCTCGTGCGAGGGCGCTGCTGGGCTGCCTCGTCACCGCCGTGCGCGCGGCGGCGGCGGTCGCCGCCCCCCGCGGCGGCCAGGCTCACAAGGGGGCCCGCCGCGGGCCCGCCGAGCGCCCCTGGCGATCCTACATAGCGTCGGCGAGCGCCCTGGCGACCTGAAATAGCGTCGGCGAGCGCCCTGGCGACCCTAAATAGCGTCGGCGAGCGCCCTGGCGACGCTAAATAGCGTCGGCGAGCGCCCCTGGCGACCCCAAATAGCGTCGGCGAGCGCGCCCTCCGGGCGACCTGGCGGGGAGCACGCCTGGCCGTGCTGGAGATCGGGGGGCCCGGGGTCGCGGGGCGCTGCTGCGGCTTTCGCCGCTCGAGGCTGCCCTGGCTCGCGGTTCTTATGCCCGTGCCCGTTCCCATTTTACTCTAAAGGGCAGAACATCGACCTCCATAATAAACACCCTGGCACGCGAAGCCGTTTACTAAACGCCCCCACCGAAGGCATCGAACAGGGCAAAGCTGTTTGGTCAACGCCCGGGGCCGCTTAGGAAACGCCAGTTGTCCGGTCTGGGTGGTTTTTCCTCCCTTGACATTTGTTTTAACATGGTGGCTCAATCAGATTGCTCACAACGAGTTCAGCCAGCGGGCAGCCGCGACAGCGGGCGGGCGGGTTCCGTAGGCGAGCGGGCGGGCGAGTGGCACGGCGGGCGAGCGGGCGGGCGAGCGGGCGGGCTCGCGGGCGAGCGGGCGGGCGGGCGGGCGCGCGGGCGGACGAGCAGGCGGGCGCGCGGGCGGGCGCGCGAACGGGCGAGAATGAGCGCGCGTGTGCGCAGGAGTAGAATTGTGTGTTCACCCTCGCTGCTCTGTCACGTGGCGAGCCGCGCAAAAAAATCGATGCATTTCCGCCTCCCTGCAATACGCACCACGTGGCGAATGGAGCAAGAGTCGTATGTGCTACGTCCCCTTGTGTTGCCAAGCGACAAGCGAGATTGAACAACATGGTGTCAACACCTTGCGATGCCACGCGCCGAGTTGAGATGAGATGGTGTTCGCCTCTGCGCTACAGTTTGACAACTAGCATATAAGTACACATGTTCTGCTACCCTCCGCCCCACGTTGCCGCGCGACGGGCGAACCTGAGTAGAATGTGCCGAGGGATTGGTCGCTGCTCCCCTCAATTTCCCGACCACCCACGCCGTAGCGCCGCCAGGATGGAGGGCGGATCGTTTTCAAAGTGGGTTCTCGCCTTAGCGCCGCGCACATGTGTTTCAAATGTGGACAGCAGTTCGAATGATGGATGGCGGCTCCTTTGCAACATAGGGCTCTCGCCGTGGCGCCGTGCACATTGATCTAACAAGTGTGCGTCAGGTGCAGGGTTGGTGGGCACCTAATGTACAGGACCCAGTTCGCTTTAAGACTTCAGTTATAGAGACCAGAAAAGTTAACCTATCAAACAACTGCACGGATGGCAGGCTGCTCCTTTTCAGATGGTGTTCTCGTTTGAGACTCACTCGACGCCCATGGCCAGAAGTTAGCACGCGTGCGAGAGTTTCACACACGGGGTGGCAGTTCTTTGTTTCAAAACCGGGATATCGCTGTACACCTCGTTGGGTTGTAGGTTGATGCCTCTGTGCGTTCGTCGCTACACGCTGGAACGCTGCAAGACAGCTCGCGTTTATCGAAAACTGGTTCTCGCCTGAATAAAGGCCCCAAGGGCGTTGATCTTTCAATGGGGCGCCTCTTCATGTGGAACGGCAGGCTTGCCGGGATGTATGGGGAGGGGGCTAGGGACGAGAGGGCGTACTGTAGCATCGCTAATGCATCTTTGGTTTACTCTGGTCACACCCTCTGAAGCATCCGAAGAACAGATCCACGAATGTCAACACACGGGCCTGATGAGAAATACCGTCAACAGTTTCCTCGGCAGAATTGCAAGGGCCGCGCCTTGTTGAAGCGGCGGCCAAACCCACTCTCGGCACACGATACACTTCGCAGCCCCCACCTCACCCCCCCGCTCAAAGAATGCGGAGGCATACACAAAGGGTGAATCTCGTGCGTGCGAGGCGGCGTGAACGTCGACGTGATGCACAAAGCTGTACAAGCTAAGGAAAAGGGTCCGCCGACTCCTCGTCCACCACCAATACTCGAGCATACCCCTTCCTCTCCTCCAGGAGCCAGGGGAACTGCTCCAGTGCTCTCACGTACGATGCGAAGCTACGCTGCCGTCGTCGAACCTCAAATCTCTGGCATGCTACCCTTCTTGGCGTCTGTCTTCTGCGAGCTACGATGCTCTGCCTGCGGAGAGCCCTCTCGTCGTCCGCTACGGTCCCGAACCTCAGCGCCTGCTCTGCATCTGCCAACTCGGCGTTGCCTTTGCCCCCGCCCTTGCTGGGGCGCGGCAGGGCACTCGAGGTGAGCATGACCATGCGAAGCTCATCTCGAACACGACCCCCATGGGGAAAAAGCTCCTGCGGGAGCCCGATGACGTTCGAGGCGCTGTCCTTGCCAATGCCCTTGCCAGCAGGCTAGGGAACGACGTGGCGTAGACCAGCAACGAGCTAGCAACGAGAACGTCTCAGGGTTGAACCCGCTTTTGGGGGCTTGCCCATGCCCTTCAGCCACGGCTCAGGATCACGACGGTTGCCCGTCTCCTCGTCTTTGTTATGGCCCGCCTTTCGGATGAATACCAGAAGCGACCCAGGCAGCACGATGGGTAACAGAACGGGCGGGTACAGAGCGATTCGGTCTGGTGCAGGGGCACCCAGCACAAACATAAATACCCTCTGCACCGCTACTTGGGACTGGCTGCTCTGGGCGCACGGGGTGGCCTCCAACAATCTGTCCTCCCCGATCGTGGCGTCACCTTGGCCGTCGTGGGCCAATAGATAGCCGCACTGCCACCTCGGAGACTCCCTTCGTGCGCTCGCCACCAAGGTCCACAGCGGAGCGCAGGTGAACTGAATCGCGCAGCCTGTGAATAATGAGAAGAGAACTCCATGAAGCGCAGCCACAGGCCAGGCATGGCTTCATGAGCCAGTGCTGATGAGACAAACTTTGACCTTTAGCTCGGCCGGGTCTGCGCTGAGGCCGACTGTGACATGCGTTGGTCTGCCCAGTTGCGCCTGGCAGCCAATCCAGTCCAAGCGCTGCAGCACCGGCATCGCGGCACAAAAGGGAGGAGGAACAGACGGACAGACGGAATCGAATGGTTCTTGTGAAAACTGCCACACCGCAACAAATGCTTGGGCAAACACCTCTGCTCCCACCGTCGTCCTCCTCCTACATTCCTCTTCTTTCTACGTGACTCCTCCCTGTCGCACCCCGAGACGGGTCGGCAGGGCGGGCCGCAGGTTTCGCCTGAGACTTCCTCGCCACTTATGGACCCGAAGCCGGAACATTGCAACGCCTTCACGGATGGCGGGCGGGTGCTTTTCGAAGTGTGGTTCCCGCCTGGGCGCCGCGCACATTCTGCTCAAACGTTTGCACAGGGCTTCCCGGATGGAGGACGGATCGTTTTCGAAATTTGGCCCCCGCCTGAGCGCCGCGCGCATTCGTCATAAAAATGTGCATAAGCTTCACAGACGGAGGGCGGCTCGTACTCAAAATGTGGTTCCCGCCTTATCGCCGCGAGCATTCGCATACAAAAATTAAAGACTTGTACGGGTGGATGTGCCTCTTGCCTTCGCGCCGCGCACAGTCGTCTTAATAGTTGACAGCAGTTTGAAGGATTTTCATGCTTGACGCCCCAGAAACAGTCTTCTGGGTCGATTTAGAATTGCAGGGCGCGACCGGCACGTTGATTCGCGTTGTTGACGTCCCACGAATGGTGTTATAACACGATTTAGTATCAACAGGTCGCACCAGTGACGTTTATTCGCGGCGTTGAAGTCCCAGGACTGGTGCCTCGGAGGGACGCTCGAAGATTTCAAACGGTTTTCCTCCAACGGGGCTCTTCCCACAGCGAAGATAACCCTTACAGGAGCCGATGGAAAAGGAACTTAGAGGGAGGGCTGCTTTGCAACATCAGTGGCCAGTTTTGAGTTTGCAGTGGTCCTCCTCCTACGACGGCGATGACGACGATCGCGACGGCGACGACAACGGCGACGGCGGCGGCGACCAGCGCCTTGCAGAGACTCGCCAGGCTCTCCTCCGTCACCGGGGCGCCGCCCCCGCTCTCGCGCGAGGACTCAAGCGCCCGGCAGAGCAGGGCGCCGAGTGCGTCCTGGGCACCGCCGCCGCCGTCGTCGTCGCGATGGTCTCGCCATGGGAGGCGAGGGTCCGAGGGAAACGGAGACCGTCAAGGACCGAATCAGGATGAAGAACTGGTCCCAGGGGAGAAGCCTTGGGATCCAGGACCGGTCTTTCTCAGGACCCGCCTCCTCCATAGCCAGTCGTCGTCGTCGTCGACGTCGTCGTCGTTGTCGTCGGCGTCGTCGTGGCGTCGTCTTCGTCGCTGTCGTCCTCGGAGCGACGCCTCGGGGACGTGTGGGTCCTCGGGCCCCTTCGAGCCCTCCACGCTGGGCCTCACTGGTCGCGCGCTGCTCCCCATGGGTGCACCCCACCTCCCCCCGCAGTCCTGCGCTGGCGCCCGCGGACGGGGCCCGGGGGCACACAGGTAAAGAGGCATAAATTCCAGGATTCCCCGTACTTGTCCACACTTCCTGAGCGTCGTCTTCCCCTGTCCACTTCTCAGATGCTCCCGCATTTTCCGGGGAATCATCGATTATTGGTAGTTAGTTGTGTCTGTGCCTATGTTTCCCTCCTGGCTGGCGTGCTGTCGGTCATGGGAGGCCGAGGGCATTGGATGAGAAACCATGGGATACATAATCCAGGGTCTGGAAGCCTGTGGAACTCCAATCGTAGATTGGCCATGGACGTCACCGTCGCCCTCATTCGATAAGGGATCTCCAGGGTCTGAAGCCTCCTGGGCACATCCCTTCACAAACGCACTCACCGTAGCTTGTGCTATGCACATCGCGCGTGGGAGCAATCAGAGCAATCACATCGTGGGGGAATGGATAAGCGATAGACGTGGAAGCGGCGAGGAGGAGGATGAGGACTTGTTTTCGGATTCCAAGTGGCCGGATCCCGACTAGGGAGGAGGAGCCCGAACCATCAAAGGACCAACAGAAACATCTGCCCTCACCTCTATCGAAATATCATGAACCATCAGACGAGGACAATTACACACAATCGGAAGCCAGGTTATGAAGTTTTGTTCGTTGGCTGTCTGGTCTTCTTTCCTGGGGCCTCCAAATGGTTTTCCAGATAAGAAATGGGTTTGAGCACACATTGACCGCCATGCCACCGTGCCACCACAACCTCCCTCTTATCGGCGAAGGCTCGGATGTTCCCCCGCGTTCTGAGAAGTTGTCCTAGCCATCCCCGAAGGCACAGGAAACTTTCCACAGGCCGGAGGCCTTCTGAGAAGTCCCGCCGCCTTCTGGGAAGGCCTTCTCCTTCTCGGTTTCCCCCCTTCGCTCGCCGCCGATCCTCCCTCCTCCTCGATCCTCCATCCTCGATCCTCCATCCTCGATCCTCCATCCTCCGTCCTCCATCCTCGATCCTCGATCCTCGATCCTCGATCCTCGATCCTCCTCCTCCTCCTCCTCCTCCCCCTCCCCCTCCTCCTCCCTCCCTCCTCCTCCTCCTCCTCCTCCTCCTCCTCCTCCTCCTCCTCCTCCTCCTCCTCCTCCTCCTCCTCCTCCTCCTCCTCCTCCTCCTCCTCCTCCTCCCCCCTCATCCCTTCCACTGCCCCCGCGCATCCGCCACCCCCCACCCCCCCCGGAGCGGGCCTCGCCCTCGAGCTCCTTGGCCTGGGCGCCCGCGGGAACGGGGGGGGAGCTCGGGAAGCGCGCGGGACCCGTGGTCGGCGCACGCGCGCGCCCTGCTGGCGCCGCGGTCGACGTCAACAACCCTCCTCCCCGAGGATCGCAAGGGGAGGAGAGGAGAGGAGGGGACGGAGGGGGGGAGGGGGGGGGAGGTGAGGGAGGGGAGGAGAAGGGAGGGGAGGGGAGGGGATGGAGGGGGGGGGGGGGAGGGAGGGGAGGGGAGGGGAGGGGAGGGAGGGGAGGGGAGGAGGGGAGGGGAGGGGAGGGGGGGGAGGGGAGGGGGGGGGGGGAGGAGAGGGGAGGGGAGGGGAGGAGAGGGGAGAGGAGGGGAGGAGAGGGGAGAGGAGAAGGAGGAGGATTTCCGGGCAAGTGGTATCGACACTTGCCTCCAATGAGAACAAAGCAGAACAGGGGAGAAGGAGGAGGACGGGGGGGAGGAGGGAGAGGGAGAGATGAGAGAAGAAAGCTAGGTGCGCTCGCACCTGATCTGACATCCGATCACTCCCTCCCATCCCTTCCCTTCGCGCTGACTTTTCCGTCCGCGGACGCGTGTCAGAGCCGACCTGCAACTCCAGCAATGAGACAGCATCGTGTGATGCGCAATCGGAGAAGGGGAGCTGCGTGCACAGGAGGAGGTGGCGGGTGAGCAGGGGGAAAAGCGGGGACAAAAAAGACGAGGACGAACAGCAGCAGCAGCAGGCACTGGATTGGAAGGAGCCAGACGGGTGTTTTGGTCGGCCCACGGGCGCAAGCGAACAAGCGTCGGTCGAACAGACGGCGGGGCGTACCGTTGCGAATTGAGGCACGAGAGCGCTGGAAGGCCGGACGGAGCAGAGCAGAAGGAGGCCGACAGGAGCATGCAATCCTTCACGGGCGTTCCAAAACGAGCGGAAGGAATAGGAGGATGAGGGGAGAGCGGAGGTGGGGACATGAAGGGGGCGAGAACGACGAAGAAATATTCGGATTCGGAGAAGTGGCCCGCGCCAGGGCGAGAGCGCCGTTATGCGCGACGGGAGCACAGCGCCGATCCGAAAATGAGGCCCACGCCGCAGCGGAAGCACCACATTGAAGAACCAGAAACAATCGGATTGCAAAACACAAGAGAAGAACAATCAAATTCGACGATTCTGCGCGTCGAGAACAGCACGCGGAGAGGGCCGAGCATCGTCTGGACGGAGTCAGGGAAGAGAGGAAGGTACTACTCAGATCGTCGAATTGTTGAGAGAAGGGAGGATAAACTAGGTGTGCTCGCGCCAAATATGGCACGCACCTCCTACTAGATGTCCCGTGTGTCCCATGTTGTTTCGTTGTTTCTCCTTTATGTATGTCGCTCTCTCTCTCTCTCTTTCTGTTATCTCTCTCTCTCTCTTGATCTCTCTCTTTCCCTCTCAGTATAGATGGTGTTATCTCGTGTATCTTTACATGTATATATACAGACATAGACACACACATCGATAAATACATACATATGTGTTTATATATACATACATATGCATAGACCTATCTATACAAATATAGATAGAGAGAGATGTGTGTAGCCCTGGCTCGTTTCACTGACCAGGTGAAGGTTTTTTTTTCTATCGTGGGGCGAGCGCAAAGGCACCACATCGGGGCCGCCGCTATCGAGATCCAGCTTGCACTTGAAAAAAAAGGTGGGGGGCGAACGACTGTGAGCACCTGGACGCAAGCCCCTGTCGAAAGCGAGAGTAAAAAAGGGGCGGGTGGGAGCCTTGCGGGGTACGGAACGCGCGTGCCCGTGCGGCCACCTACGACACTGCTCGGCTTGAAGTGGTGAACGCATCCAGCTCGGTCGTTCTCTTCAGTGACCAAATCATGGTTTTGTATCGCGACGCGCGCGCGAAGGCACCACATCGGGGCCGCCGCTGTCGAGATTCAGACTGCAATTTAAAACAATATTGGAGAGCGAACGATTCTGAACACCAGGACGCAAGCACCCGATCCCGCACAGGAAGTTTGGCCAGACATGGCCGCATTACAGGCCCAGCGACATACTTTTCAGCATGTGGGTTTTCAAACTCCCAGCAGCAAGGACCATGCACTTAGCGCCAGCGGCGGCAAACAAGACAGGACATGGCGTGGCAATACTTATACGATTGCGCCCTCCAGGCGCATTACCAGAGAGTTCGACGTGGCGTTTGTTGATCATGCTACAAAATCAGCGCTTGCCTGAAAATCGCTCGCAGGTGCGTGACGGGATGGCGCCGTGCCAGACAGCAATTCTGGCTGCCGTCTTCCAAGGGACATGATACTGCCAAAAAACAAATAAAACATGAAATGCAAAAAAACGCAGCAGGGATCGAAACACACAGGGCGAGTCATGATCTATTTCATTTGCACCACATCACCGACGCCCTAGGGTTCTCGAGAAAGATTGGCACGTTGGATGCGATACAAGTCCTGATGACCACGATACTGAACAGGAACGCGGCATTCCCAATCCGAAACCGTGCAAGCTCAGCCCCAGATAGACCTGAAACGCCAGACGGGATAGAGCTGCCGCGAAGTGGACGCCGCAACGCACGAGCCCAAGCGGCACAGGGTATGCCCAGCCAGAGTGCAGCAATACATCCAGACGTCAGCCAACCGATCATCGTGGTCTGGAATGTGGGATCGAGAAGATCCCCACGAGCATTTTTGGGCAGATCGAATGAGACGACACGATGACCAAGCTTTCCGATCTCCCCCGCAACTTCGCCACCGCTTGCGAAGAGCCCAAAAAAACAAGGCGCCCCATGGACCTCGGGCGCGGCGCCCCGCCGGCGCGAACGGTCCGCTGCAGGCGCCCGCGCGCCTCGCACTCTAGCTCGATGCCCGCGCAATCGCACGCCGGGCGCCTGTGCTGGACCCAGATCACCGCGCCGCCGAACGGGGCGCTGAGGTCGTCTGCGGCGAGGGCGAGAGGCTCGACTACACGCGCGCTGCCTCCCAGGCCCGATTCGCCCATGAGCCCTGTCACGGCCAGATGAATGCCTGCGACGCCGCCTGTCAGGGGCGGCATTGATTCCTCGAGGCGGCAACAACCAGGACACTTGTCATCAAGTTGGCGCACCAGCTGCCCCTGTCCCCCGGTCAAGGGCGCGGCGAGGCAGGGCGCCGTCGACCCACCTGCGGGGCGCCCAATCGAGAGCCAGGACAGATAGGAGGGACACGTTGACCCAGCGCCGCCGACGCCACTCACGAAGCCACCGCGCACGTCTCTGCCGCGACCGCGGCGCAGCTCCACTCTCGCGCCACTCGCAGGGAAGACAACGAAACATGGGCAGCTCTTGACAGAGCCGGCGGGGCAAGATGGCCCGCCGGGGCGGGCGCGGGGGCCCCCGCCCCGAGGGAGGCGCAGCATGCGGTCAGCAGGCCAGATAAAGAAAGAGCGCAGATCACCTCATCAACGGTTGCCTGCGAAGTCGGCATCGTAGGTAGCGACGACGAAGGCCCGACTCCTGCGCTGGCCCCCCATCGGCGCATCGCAAAGTGGCCGGAACCATCTGGAGACGATCACTCGCCCCCCCCGCCGCCGACGCCGCCGCCCTGCCCCCCTCGTTGGCCCACTTGTTTCGACCACTTGTCTCAGACGCGGCCCCTGGCGGCGCCCCCGCACCCTCTGTGGAAGGCCCCCGTCGCGTGCCTCTGCCTCCGGCAAGTAGGCGACCGAGGCCACGAACTCGGCAGCGCGCGAAAGGCCCCCCGCCGCCTGGCCCGCTCAAGGACGAGGGCGCGGGCGCCCAGTGGTCGGCCAGGCCCGCCTCAAGGAACCAACCAGGCCGACCCGCGCGCCGAGGAGGTCGCGCAGCCGAGGCCTGCTCAGCGCGCGGAGGGGCGCGACCATCTCCCACAAGCAATCGCGGCCCTCAAGGCGCCCGAATCTGACCCCCTGCCTGCCGCAGAGCGCAACACTCCACGGCGCGCCCACGGCGTCGCAGCCGAACTCGGCGAAGGCCGCAGCGTCGACGCGGGCAGACCACCTCTGCGGTTCGCGCTCGATGGCCCCGTGGAGCGCCAGGGGCCCCGCCGCCCCCTCAGCGCCGCTGATCCTGGCCACTGGGCCCGCCGCCCCGGAGCTCGAGGCTGCGCCCCCGAAGAAAGGTCGCCCTGGGCGGGCTCGCCCCCCCGCGCAATCCTGACGCCGCCAACCCCCTCCAGCGCCCGCGGCGTCGCGAGCTGGTCGGCCGCGCCTGCGTCGCGGCCACCTGCCTCGACGAGGGCGCCGAGATCGAAATCGGCCCTCCTCTCTGGATCCGCTCGGCTACCCGGCCGCGAGGGGGAGGGGGGGGGGGGGGGGAGGCCGTCGGCACGCTGGAGCAGCAGCCCCCGAGCAGCCGCCGGGGCCCCCTCTGCCGCCCCGGACTGGGGAGGCGTCGGCGCGGGCCGCGCCCCCAGAAGCTAAACCGCTGTCCCGGGCGGCGCCGCGGGCGAGCTCTGGAAGGGGGATCTGCTCGAGACAGAGGAGGCAGGCGCCAGCGCGCCGGCGGCGGGCCCCGACCGGAAGAGCGACCGACCCCGGGGCGGCGGGGGGGCCCAGCCGAAGCGAGGCCACGGCCCTCTCGACCTGCTCGACGCGGCTCGAGAAGCCCCCCAATTCAGTTGGCCGCCGATGGCCCCCAGCAGCTCGCGCGCTCTGCAGATCGCCGCGCGACGCGTCGACGCGCCAAGGGACCGCGGCGCTCTTGGCGACGCCCACCGCGCCTCGCCGCGCGCCCCGCGCGCCCGCCCCCCGCGGGGAAAGCGCCAGGCGCGGGCCTTTCCGCCGGGGCGGCCAGCGGCAATGTCACTCGTCGATGGGGGGGCCTCAAGAACAACTCCCCCTCCGCCAGGAGCCGCTCCTTCCGCGCCTGGGCTGCCAGCCGCGAAGGCGCCGCGCGGTCGACCTGCCCACTCCTGCGCGGCGGCCTCCGCGCCCTCGCCATCGTGCTCGTCGGGCGCGGGGCGCCTCTCCCTGTCGATCTGGCCGTCGACAGACAGCTGGGGGCCGACGCGCCCGGGGCCGCCCCGGGGGGCGGGGGCGGGGAACGCGCCGGGTCGGAGCAGGACCCCGACGCTCCAATCGTCGGGCCGCGGGGCGAAGTCGGCCAGCTCGAGCAGGTCCGGCTGAGCAGACCCGCCAGCTGAGTCGAAGAACTCGATCGCACCGCTCTCCGCTCAGCTCTCGGTGAGCCTCGCCAGGAACGCGGGCGAGATCCTTGCGCAGGCCACGTCTGCTGGCATTTCCTCGCCGAGGGCCGATCGCAGCGCCGCCGAGACATAGTCTACAGAGGCGCGCGAGCTGGCGTAAAAAGGGAGGAAGACGTCGGGCGCCACGATGAGGAGCTCCTCCAGCTCGAGGTCGCTGGGGCCGTGTTGGGCCAAGGCGTCGACGGCGACGGGGCCCTCGACCCTCGCGAACTTGGCGCCGACGACGCGGGCCTTGCAGCGTGCTGCCGCGCCGGCGGCCCTGGCCTCGACTATCGGCAGCGTGAGCAACCACCAGCGAAGCACGACGTCCCTGGTCTGCTGCGGCGCCCCAGAAGGCAGCGCCGTCATTGAGCCCTTGTTCAGTCGAAGACCTTGACAGGTGCATGAATAGTCCCGCTGCTCGCCGAGGAACCTGAATCGACGCAGGCGATCTCGCCCGAAAGTGCACCTGCCGTCTCCGAGTCTAGCGACGATCGTCTGACACGCGACCGCGCCTCCTCTGTGCACCCCGACGAAGTCCTCGCTTGAACCCGGGGCGGCACAGATTGCGCAGCAGCGGCTGCCAGCGGCAGGGGCGGCCCGAACCACAGGTTCGACACCCGCCCCCCCCCGGGCGGCCCGCGATGGGTGTTGTTTGGGATGACGACCCAAGGGACCCCCTTCGGTCCCCCGCCACTGCCACTGGCGCGGCCTCTTCGCCGCTGGGAACGAGCCTTGAACAGGCCTCGAATCCAAGGGCAGGCAAGTGGACAAACCATGTTCTGGCCGCGGGCCTTCCACGCATCAACTGCGGGCGTGCCCGGCACGCAGCGCGGGGCGGTGTCGGTCCGACGAGAAAACTGCAGACCATTTCCCTCTACTATCAGAACCACCGTGTTCACATCATCACCATCATCATTATCAGCATCATCATCATCATCATCATCATCATCATCATCATCATCATCATCATCATCATCATCATCATCATCATCATCATCATCATCATAGGCAGCATCATCAGCAGCATCCGCATCATCATCATCGTCATCATCATCATCATCATCATCATCATCATCAGCATCATCATCATCATCATCATCATCATCATCATCATCAGCATCAGCATCATCATCATCATCATCATCATCATCATCATCATCATCATCATCATCATCATCATCATCATCATCATCATTATCATCCTCATCCTCCTCCTCCTCCTCCTCCTCCTCCTCCTCATCATCATCATCATCATCATCATCATCATCATCATTATCATCAGCATCACCATCATCGTCATCATCATCATCAGCAGTATCAGCATCAGGATCGTTTTAATCAGCATCATCATCATCATCATCATCAGCATCGTCATCATCGTCGTCATCATCATCAGCATCATCGCCATCACCATCCTAATTAGCATCATCATCACCAGCATAATCATCATAACCAGCATCAGCATCAGCAGCAGCACCATCATCATCACCACCCGCATCATCACCACCACCATCACCATCAGCGTCAGCATCATCATCATCATCAGCATCATCACCAGCATCATCATCACGATCAGCATCACCATCATCATCATCATCATCATCATCATCATCAGTATCATCATCATCATCATCATCATCATCATCATCATCATCGTCATCATAATCACCATCATCATCCTCATCCTCATCCTCAGTCCCATCATCATCATCATCATCATCATCACCATCATCACCATCATCAACATCATCATCATCAGCATCAGCATCAGCATCATCATCAGCATCAGAACCAGCATCCTCATCAGCAGCATCATCATCATTAGCATCATCATCAGCATCATCATCATCAGCCTCAGTATCAGCATCAGCAGCATCATCAGCACCGTTATCAGCATCAGCATTAGCATCATCATCAGCAGCATTATTGTTCTCTTCCGAATCATCAGTTTCATTTTCACTCTCATCACCACCATCATCAACATCACTGGGCGAATCGTGCACATCGTCGATGGCATCCCCTTGCCCATCAACATCCTCATCATTACTGGAATGAGTATCAGTACCGTCATCATCGCTATCGTCGGCCCGATGTTCCAGGAGAGGCCTCCCAGAACAACCGGCCGACTGCGTCCCTCGGGGAGCCTCTCGGAGGCGTGTGAGGGGGTTGGTTGGGGGACGGACCCCGTGAAATTGTTTGAAGGTTCTCTTGGGGCCCTCTCATGTCGGTTCGGGAGCCCCTTGGGCCGTCTGGAGGGCATCTGGAGGCCTGAGAGGCCGGCCCATCGACAGCGAAAAGGTGAGCTCTTCAGAACCTGTCTCCTCCTTCTTCTCCTCCTCCGCCTCCTCCTCCTCCTCCTCCCCTCCTCCAGCTCCTCCTCCTCCTCCTCCTCCTCCTCCTCCTCCTCCTCCTCCTTCCCGTGACGGAGGCGGGGCGGAGGCCCGCCCACACCCTGGACGCCGCCCGCGGGGAAGGCGCGCAGGCCTCGCTCTGCAGCAGGCCGAGCCGAAGCTGCTCCCGCGCCGCGCCGCCAGAGGCGCTCCTGGCGGCATCCTGCGCGGCCGCTTTCCGCGGGCGTTCACACGCGCTCGCCGCCGCGGCGGGGAGGCCCTCCAGAAGGATCCCCGTGCTCCTTCCCCCTGCTCCTCCAGTTCCTCCTCCTGCTCCTCCTGCTCCTGCTCCTGCTCCTCCTCCTCCTCCTCCTCCTCCTCCTCCTCCTCCTCCTCCTCCTCCTCCTCCTCCTCCTCCTCCTCTCCTCCTCCTCCTCCATCTCCTCCTCCTCCTCCTCCTCCATCTGCTCCTCCATCTCCTCCTCCTCCTCCTCCTCTCCTCCTCTGCCTCCTCCTCTGCCTCCTCCTCCCCTCCTCCTCCTCCTCCTCCTCCTCCTCCGCCTCTCCTGTTCTTGGTGAATATCCCGCCCCTGTCGCACCCCGAGGCCATTCGGAAGGCCGGGCCAGGCGTTTCGCGTGGGGCTTCCTCGCCACGTCTGACCCTGAAGCTGCAATTCTATCACAGCTACACGGGTGGAGGGCGGTTCGTTCTCAAGATGTGGCCCTCGCCTCGGCGCCGCGCTCGTCCGACCCAAGAATGCGCAGCAAGGTCACGAATTGAGGCCATGTGATGTCCAAAGCGTGGCTCTCGCCCAGCGCCGCCAGCATTCCTCAGACAAAATGCCAGCCGGTTCCACGGGTGGAGGCCGGGTCGAACTCAAGACGTGGCTCCCGCCTCAGCGCCGCGCAGGGTCGTCCTGAGAACATGCCACAGCTTCATGGATGGAGGGCGGCTCCGTTTCAACCGGTGGCTCAACGCAGGGTCGTCCTAAGGAACATGCCACAGCTTCATGGATGGAGGGCGGCTCCATTTCAAACGGTGGCTCTCGCCTTGGCGCCGCGCACACGGGTTCTCTGGGAATGCAGCAGCGTCAAGGATCATGATGGTCAACGTCCCAGACATGGTGTTCTGGCACAGTGTCGAATGGCTAGGGCGCAAAAGCTACGTTGGTTCGTGATGGTGAAGTCCCAGAAGTGATGTTCTGGCACAGTACAACATTTGTTAGCGTTTGTTTTCCAACGCGACACGTCCTCCAGTGGAAACGACTCCCTATTGGAGCCTAGAGAAAGGGAGCTTGGAGGCAGGCTTGTTCGCAATATCTTTGATGAACCTTGGGTTTAGCCTGGTCCTCCTCCCCCTCCTCCCCCATCCTCGATCAGCTCCCCTCATCCTCCTTCTCGTCCTCCACCGAGCTTCTTCCCGATAAGCAACTCCTCCCTGTCGCACCACCACACGCGTTGGTAGGGCAGCCTGGGCACTTCGCCCGATGTGGCCCTGAAGCTTGAAATTTGAGCAGGTGCAAGGGTGAAGCTTGGCGGATTACAAAACATTGCTGTCGCCTTTTAGCCAGCGCCGCGCGCATTCGTCTTGAAAGTTCACAAGAGTTCCAAATATGCAGGGCAGCTGGTTGTCAAAATGTGGCGCGCACCTGGGCACCGAACACAGTCGGCTTGAAAGTTCGCAACAATCTCAAATATTGAGGGCGGCTGGACTTGAAACTGCGGCTCTCGCCTCAGCGACGCGCACATTCGCCTTACAAGTGCGCAAGAGACAAGTGTTACATGGTGTAGGCCCCAAACAACGTGTTTTTGGCAATCGGTGTTGTGCAATCGGTAAGGGGCAAGATACTGAATGGCGCAACCTATGTGGTGCCATTAATGTTTGTTCGCAGTGGGTTGACAACCCTCGTACTCGCGCAACCATCCCACCCACCCACCCGCAACCTGGTTTGCAAAACCTGTGCGGCAGCGGTTACGACGGCTGCTTGGCGCTGGCTGGGGCACCGAGGCATTCGCGCTAGCGCCCCGAACTCGCGCGCACAGCGACCAGCTAGTCAGGCACGACCGACGCGGCAGCGATTGCGCTGGTTGCCTGGAACTTCCCAGCGCGTTTCCAGGCCGCGCATGCGCGCGGGCACCTCAGTGCGAGTCGGTGGATCGGGCGGCGGGCGCGGTGTCATGGCGACGTCGGATACTGCTGGCACGATGAGATAGTAGCGGTGTCGGTGACGATGGTGATGATGACGACGGTGGGGCGAATGACGGCGCCGATGCGAATCACGCCGACGACGATGACTGCGTGCTCGCGTCTGTGATCAAGGTTTTGGAAAAACTTCGACGTGCGCGCACGCGGCCGACGGGCGCGACCGGCCCGCATGGCATATGTGACAGGGATCACCCCCTCCCCCTCCCCCCAGAAACGCGGGCGGGCGTTCGAATGATTTCGGCATGCGCGCGCGAGAAGCCTGCTTGGCCGCAGTTGATGCAACACGTTGAAAGAGCTATGCTTCCCGCAAGAATTCGCAAGGGCGCGCGCAGACGTTGCTTGAGAATTCTGAGCGCGAAACCATGGGTGCTCATGTTTCTCATATGTCCCCGGGAACCTCGATTTCGAAATCCGCGCTAAACTTATGGTTGTTGAAAGGTCCTGGCATGCGCGCCTGACGCCACGCACGTGTGGACTTTGTTAAACGTTCCCCTGGGGTTCTTGGAACCTGGTGGTTCTGATAAGAGAATGCACCCCCGTAGCATGTCTGTCAGGTATGAGAGGGGTCGAGAACGGCACCCCTTGGCACGGTAAGAAGTCAGATCTAAGAGGAACGGCGGGGCAGACTCCCATATAGAGTGCGCCATCCCAGGGGGGGAGGGCGAGAAATCCCGCGGGGGTAGATGCAAACTTTTTGTTGAAAAAGAAGCATCTGCGTGGTGCCGCAGACGCGGTGCACTCTAGGTGGCGCGATCTATGTTGCGCAACTCACGTTGAGCGATCTACGGTGCGCAACTATGCGGTGCTGACTATGCTGTGAAAGTTATGTCGTGTATCTATTTGGCGAAATCTGCGCGGCACACTTCGCCGTGCCGAGCATGAAAATGTCAACTCACTTGTCGCGCAATCGTTCCACCCGCCCACCCGCAACTTGGCGTGCAAAACCCACGCGGGGGCGACTGCGATGGCTGTTCGGGGCCGGCCAGCTAATCGCCGCGGCCGCGCAAGTGCGCACGCCCGCGTGCAAAACGGCCAGCTTGCCAGGCGCGACCGACGCGGCCGCGGCGGCGCTGGGCGCTGGACACTTCCCAGCGCGCCCTGCAGGTCGCGCTGACGCGCGGGCACCTCAGCGCGAGTCGGTGAGTCGGGCGGCGGGCGCGGCATGATGGCGACGTCGACAGCAGCTGACGCGATGATCGACTGGCATGCGCGCGCGGCAGACGGGCGCGACTGGCCCGCATGGCATGATTTGACATGGGTCGCGCCACCCCCCATGGCCCCCCCCCGCCCCGCCCCCCGAACGCGCGCGCGGGCGTTCCGAAGATATCGACACGCGCGCGCGAGAGGACCGCTTGGTCGCACTTGATGGGGATGGCGAAGAACCAAGGGCTTTCTCAAGAACTCGCAAGATCGCCCGCGCGCTTATATAAAGACAACAGACAAACAAACAAAAACAATGCGAAACCCCATGCTCTAATGTTTCCTTATGCGTCGGAACACTCGTTTCTAAACTCCGCGTAGCCGAAGGGTTTTCTGGGTGATTCGGGCACGCACGCGCGACGACGCGCGCGCGCGCACTTCGCCCCATCCGTCGCAAGGGATTCCTACACATGCGCGATGCGCGATACACGGGCGCGCGCAAAGTCTTATATTTGACTGGCGCGGCGGGGGGGGGGGGCCAGCGTGGCCGGGGTGGCGCGAATTCATATTTAGAACGAGCGGTGGAGCAGAAGCACCTATAAAATGTAGATCCAAGGTGGATCGATAAGCGGAGCCTTGGAGGGGGTAGACCCGAAGTCCTGACTAATACGGTTCATATGCGCGGTGTAATCTACGCGGCGCACTATGCGGCACAATCTACGCGGTGCGATTGATTAACAAACGAGCTAGCACATCCCATGCCATTGAAAACATCCCACCCACCCACCCGCAACTTGGTTTGCAAAACCCACGCGGTGTCGTTTGCGATGCATGCTTGGCGTTGGCTGGTGCATCTCTGCGGCCGCGCCAAGCCGGGCGCGCGCGCCCGGCGGCCACCCAGTTTGGCGCGACTGACGCGGCCGCGGCGGCGCTGGCTGCCGGGCGACTTGGGCGGGCGCGGCGCGGCATCATGGCAACGTCGACAACGGTAGACGCGATGATGATAGCAACGACGATGGCGGCGATGTCCACAACGACGAAGGCGCGGCCAGCGAGTGCGCCGATGCTGATCACGCCGACGACGATGAAGGCGCCCTCGCGTCGGCGATGATGGTTCTGGAAAGAGTTCGACACGCGCCCGCGGCCGACGCGCGAGAGCGGCCCGAGCGGTAACATTTGACACGGACGGCGCCCGCCCCCCCCCCCCCCCCAGCACGCGCGCATGGGCGCGCGAATGATGCCAGCATGGAGCGCGAAAGGCCCGCTTGGCATAATTCCAAGAAGATGTTCACGAATCTATGGTTTTCAAGAATTCGCAAGAGTGCGAGCGCGCCCTTGGTGAAAATTGATGTTGCGAAACCGTGCGCTTTTCCATGCGCTTTGGAAACTCGGCTATGAGCTCGCTGCGAAACCAGAAAGGTGTTGGACGGATTCTGGCACGCGCGCGCGACAACCCGCGCGCATATACTTCTCACGTCTTGCAGAAAAGATTCTCGCGACGGCGCGCGCGCAAGGGCGCTCGAACGATTTCAGCATGCGCGCGCGAGCCCCGCTTGGTAACAAATGATGAAGACGTTGAAAACCCCTGGTTTTCCTCAAGAAATCGCAAGAGCGCGCGCAATTGCTTTCTTTGAACGTCCGCGTTGCGAAGCCATGTGTTGTAATATGTGTTTTGACACTCGATTTTGAAACCCAAGCGAAACCGCAGGTTTTTGAAGAATTCCGGCACGCGCGCGCGATGACGCGCGCGCGCGTGCACTTCGTCAGTTTTAGAAGGGATTTTGAAACCTGATCATTGTTGATGAATGCGCGCGCATATTATTCGTCGCAGAGGATGGCGTGGGGTGGCCGACGGCGGTCGGGCTTGGATGGCACGAATTCATGCTCAGGATGGACGACGGGGCAGAATCACACGCAAATTGCAATGCGATGAAAAGCGCGGATAATCTGGCGGGGGTGGGGGGGGGGAGAGTCTATTATCTTGAAAGAAAATGGAATCTACGTGGCGTCATTTACCCTGCCGAACTTGAAATCGTCAACTCCGCTGCTCGCGCCATCGCTCCACCCGCCCACCCGCATCTTGGTTTGTTACACCCACGGGGGGACGACGGCGATGACTGCTCCGCGCCGGCCGGCGCGTCGCCGCGGCCGCGCACGCGCTCGTGCTCGCGCAAAACAGCCCGCTTGTTTGGCGCGACCGAAACCGACGCGGCCGCGGTGGCGCTGACCGCCGGGTACTTCCAAGCGGGCGCTTCAGTGCGAGTCGGCGACTTGGACGGGCGCGGTATCATCGCGACGTCGACAGCGATAGACGCGACGATGATAGCATCGACGCTGGCGACGATGACGGCAACGACGACAGCACGGCCAGTGAAGGCGCCGATGCTGATCACGCCGACGACGATGAAGGCGCCCTCGCGTCGGCGATGAAGGTGCTGGAAAGAGTTCGACACGCGCGCGCGGCCGACGCGCGAATGGCCCGGAACGCATGATTTGACAAGGATCGCCCCCACCCCCAGCACGCGCGCTCGCCATGCGGCGCGAGAGGGCCGTTTGGCCGAATCGAGCGAAAATGTGGATGTTTCTACATGTTGTCGGGGCACTCGATTTTGAATTCCCTGCGACGCCTGGAATGTTGCGGAATATTCCGGCATGCGCGCGCGACGACGCGCGCGTGCACCTCGTCTCTTCTTTTACGGGGGATACTTGAGAAAGCGCGCGCGCGCAAGGGCGTTCTCGCGACTCCGACACGCGCGCGCGAGAGGCCCGTTCGGTAGCATGCCATGACAATGTTGAAGAACCAACGGTTTCCAAAAAAAAACCGCAAGAGCCCGAACGCAAGTTTCTTTGCATGCGTGTTCGGGACACCCGATTGTGAAACCCACGGGAAACCAATGGTCTTTGATGGATTTCGGCACGCGCGCGCGACGACGCGCGCGCGCACTTCGCCACATTTCTGTTGCAAAAGATTCTTGGAAGCTGATGAGTTTTGAAAAACAAGTGGATCGTCAATGCATCTTGGGTTTACACTGGTCCTCCTTTTCCTCTCCGCCACAGGATGCGTTGCTTTTGTTTTCCCTTTCTGATGCCACTGGTCGTACATCGATGTCGTTGTTTGTGCAGCTGCTGCCGCAGCGAGAGGAGCCCTTCGAAGGCCCTGGAGAGGTCGATGATACTCAGAACGCGTATTGGCACCAGCGTGCGCTTGCCCACCCATGAACTTCAATACGACGCAGGCGGTGCAACCAGGGCCGACACGTGCTGCGTGCCATCGGTGGAGCTGAACGGGGCAAGCACGCCTTGTGCTGCGTCCTGTGGACCATCATCGAATCGAATACACAAATCTCTCCACACGGCTGCAGGGTCTGCGAATGCCTCTGGGCGCCCCTCCAGCGGCCTCCGAAGGGGGCCTCCTGGAGGGCCGCCTCGAAGGGCTCCCGGTGGCAACTGGGCATCTCCCGAGACCTCCAGATATGCTGCGGAGAACTGCGCAAGCCTCGGGGGACCTCCAGGAACCTCCAGTCGTCATCGTGGCCTCATCCGTCTCTCCGCCTTCTCCTCCTCCTCCTCCTCCTCCTCTCTCTCCTCCTCCTCCCCTCCTCCTCTCCTCCTCTTCCTCCTCCTCCTCCTCCGCCTCCTCCTCCACCTCCTCGTCCTCCTTCCTTCTCCTTCCTCCTTCCTCCTTCCTCCTCCTCGTCATCATTTTCCTGCCTCCACACTCCTTCTTCCCATCGCCATCTCCCTCCAGCACGGCGGCGCCTCTGCACGTGCAAAACATCCGGCGGGCCCCAGTTGGGCCCCCCCCCCCCCTGGAGGCCGCGGACACGTACACAGACATGCCCCGCGCGCACGCGCCAGGCGGATGTTGGTCCCCCCCCTCCGTCCGCGCACGCATTTTCACGTATGAAAAAAACCCGGCGCGCCCAATTTGGGCCCCGCCCTGGCTGCCGCGGGCACGTAAAAATATGCTTGCCCTGCGCGAGCGCGCCGGGCGCAGGCTGGGCCCCCCCTCGCTCCGCGCACGCGCCTTCACGCGTAAGGCATCCGGCGGGCCCGGGGGCCGCGGGCACGTGCAAGTGCGTGTCCCGCGCGCGCCCGCGGCCGGCGCACGTTGAGCCCCCCCCCGCCCCCAAGTTGGGCCCCCCCCCCCCGGGGGCCGCGGGCGCGCAAACAGACGTGCCCCGCGCGCACGCGCCAGGCGCACGCTGCCCCGCCCTCTGCGCACGCACCTGCCACGCGTGCAGGGTCCGGCGCGCCGACGTGGGCTCCTCCCCAGGAGGCCGTGGGCAGGTGAAAAGACGCGACCCGAGCGCACGCGCCAGGCGCATGTGGGGTCCCGCCCTCTCCGCGCACGCACTGTCACGCGTAGAGAAACTGAGGCGCCCAAATCGGGTCCCCCCACTAGGGGCCGTGGCCACGCGAAAACACGTGCCACGCGCGCACGCGCCAGGCGCAGGTTGGCCCACCCCCCTCCGCGCACGTAGTTCATGGAAACCGTGGACACGTGAAAACACGTGCCCCCTGCGCACGCGCCTGGCGGATGTTGGGTCCCCCCTGTGCCCACCTCGGTTCCTGCCCTGGGGGCCGTAAACAGGTGAAAACACATCGCGCCAGGCACGT
>CAUYUJ010017250.1:0-10000 GCA_963575745.1 Prorocentrum cordatum | reverse complement strand
GTTTCCCATATTTCGAATGATGGGAAATTTAACCCCGAATCACTACGAAAAAAACGTACTCTGTTAGCCGATCCGGCGATTCCCACAATTCCGAAGAATGGGAAACCTACCAATAAAATCGTTGTGATTTTGGGTTTCCCATAATTGGAACCCCTCATTTGGAGAAGCGGGGGGCGGCAACTTCCCGCAATGCCGAAGTTTCCCCGTAATTCGAATACAGAATCTCGGGAAACCAAGGGGGAGAGGCCGCTGGGGGGTTCGATTCACGGGAAACCTGGAATTACCACGAAAAAGGGAAGGTTGTCGTGCAGATTTCGGGTTTCCCGTAATTCGAGTTCGAGGTTTCCCTATTCGAATTATGGGAACCCTGGAATCAACATGAACAAAAAATTATGTTTGAACCGATTCCGGGATTCCCATAATATAATTCCGAATCATGGGAACACGCTCTTTTTGTAGTAATTCAAAGTTTATCATAATTCGAACCCCTTATTTGGGGAAGCGGGGGGCGGCAATTTCCCGCAATGCGGAGGCTTCCGCGCAATTCGAATTCCGAATGTCGGGAAACCCAGAGGGAAAGGCCGCTGGAGGGTTCGAATTACGCGAAACCCAGAATCATCACGAAAAAAATGGTTGTTCGTGGTGGCTCCAGGCTTCCCATACTTTGGAATCGAGGTTTCCCATAATTCGAAATATGAGGAACCCAGAGTCGGCTCAAAAAACATGTGTTTCGTGCTGATTCCGGAAAACCTGGAATCACCACGAAAGCCATCATTATTCGTAATGGTTCCGGGCTTCCCATGATTCGAACCCCTCACTTGGGGAAGCGGGGGGGGCAGTTTCCCGCAATGCGGAAGGTTCCCCGCAATTCGAATACAGAAGTTCGGGAAACCAAGGGGGGAGGCCGCTGAGGGATTTCAACTACGGGAAACCTGGAACCACCACGAAAAAAAAGGGCGGGTTTCGTGGCGATTCCAGGTTTATCATAATTCCCGTTCAAAACATCCCATAATTTGAGGGATGAAAAGACGACCCTACCCTGGGTTACAAGTGCATGGTCTGTAAACCTCCTGGGAACTCCCAAAGCCTAGAGCCGCCAGGACGCGGCACATCACGCAGGGTTTGGCCTGTCGGCCCACAGGAGTTTCAGCGCACAGCGCCCCGTAAACCATGGTAGGCGCGTTTTTTTTTCTGCCCTTGAATAATGCGAATTATGGAAAAGCGGAACCACCACGAAAAAAGAAAACGGTTTGAGCTAATTCCGGGACCCCCAGGAATCTCCACGAAAACGTGATTTTGGTTGTGGTGCTTCCAGGTTTCCCATAAGTCGGAATTACGGGAAACCTGGAATCACCAGAAAAAACACAATCTGTGTTGTAGTGATTCCAGATTTCCCACAATTTGGAATTCTGGGAAACCTGGAATCACCGCAAAAACATGCGTTTGTGGTGAATCCAAATTTCCCCGCAATCCGGCAGTGCGGGAAGCTTGGATTCACCACAAAACACAACCTTTCTGTCTTGATCCCCAGTTTCCCATCATTCTGAATTGCGGGAAACCTGGAATCACCACAACAACTCTTTTTTGTGGTGATTCCAGACTTCCCATAACTCACTCGGACTTGCATGTCTGGAAACTTGGTGACCACGCCGCGAGTCCCCGATGTCCCATCATTCCCCTTTGCCGAATTGTTGAATTATGGGAACCCCATAGCTGGACGGCAGCCGCGGCGCCGCTCCCGTACTGGCCTGGGGGCCTACGTGGAGGCACCCGCAAACATGCGCAGCGGAGAAACCACGACGGAAAAGACTTTGGCCGTGTCCCGCCGGGGCCCAGGACCGCTTAAAAACGGTTCAGGATGAAGAGCTGGTTCCGGGGGATAGATCGGAGCGTCCAGGGGCCCGTGGCATCGCATGTCTGGGTCCTACGAAGGGCCGAGAAGGGGTCGGAGGGCCGCACCGCATCGACAATGCCTCGCCGATGCACCAGCGACGCAGGGACGGAGAAAACGAATTCTGGAATGCGACACATCGCCGATGTATCGGCGGTGCGGCGCGATCCTTCAACCCCATCTGCTCAGACCACATCTGCGTTCATCTCCGAGATATCCGATGTCTTGTTAAGTCTCGACCCACTCCCAGGGACCAGTTGTTCATACGGAGTGGTTTACTGACGGTCCCACAGGGCCCAGCGAGGGTCTCTAGAGGCCGCAACTAGCGAAAGCCAGCTCCTTGACTTCTTCAATACGTTGGATCTCTGGACTTGAACGCCTACGCCGAGATCGCCGCTCGGCGGCGAACCTGGGGGGAAGTGACAAGGAGAAGGCCTTCTCAGAAGGCTCGGAAGTCCCCCAGCCTTCTGAGACGTTTCCGAAGCCTTCCCCGAAGACACAGGAAATTTCCTGGAAGGCGCGAGGGCTTCTGAGAAGCCCCGCCGCCTTCTGAGAAGGCCTTGTCCTTCTCACTTCCCCCCCTCGCTCGCCGCCGAAATGCTTTGGATCTCTGGGCTTGAACGCCCACGCCGAGATCGCCCCAGCACGAGCCTGCCCTGCTGAGGCCAGCCTGGCCTGCCTGCGGAGTGGGCGGCCTGCGTGCAGCGCCCAGGCCCCCTCGCGACGCCTCGCTCCTGGCCGGCCCTACAGCGTCACCGGCTCCCCCGTGGAGACCTTCTTGGGGAAACCAAAGGGTACGGAATCGAGCGACAAGGGGAAGTGAGAAGGAGAAGGCATGTTCAGAAGGCGGCGGGACTTCTCAGTAGCCCTCTGGCCTTCTGGAAAGTTTCCTGTATCTTCGGGGGAGGCTGAGAAAACTTCTCAGAAGGTCCGCCCCTTCTCACTTTCCTCCCTCGCTCGCCGCTGAGATACACTCCCCGGACCTCTCCCAGAGCGCCTTCTGATTAGGACTTCGAGGCGAATCCAGCGGCGGCGACGAGGGCCTCCCAGAAGGCCCAAGAAGGGCAGAACGAGCAAAGTGTGGCGGTGTGGGTACCCCTTCCTCCCCCGAGTGGCGACCTTCTGGCGGCTGCCACTCGACCTTAGCTGCCCCGATACACCACACGCAACACGCAGCGTACTGATACAGAGCTCGACACGTGGACCGAGCACATAATTAGATCGGACACGGCACGTTGGCCAAAACGTGGGCCGACCTGTGGAGCCAACACGCCCCACATCGACACGGACCTTCTTGAGCACGGCACGTGCTGCGCATCCACACGGGCGCATCGAGGCAGCCCGAGCGCCCGACAGGAACGACAGCAGCACGGCCGCCGCCCGGGGCGGCAGCCCGCCGGCGCTCAGGCACGCCGTGAGCGACCGCAGCCAGGCGTCCAGCCTCGCGGAGGTGCCAGGCAGCCCGCCGCGGGGCGCGAAGCGCGAGCCCGCGAAGACCTCTGGGGAGATCCCGGGCACGATCGCGCCATTTGTCAAACAAAAGCTGCTTCATGCGTCTCGTACCGAATAAGACAGATAACAAAACACACAAACAACAAAAAACAACACAAAAAAAAAAAAAAAAAAAAAAAAAAAAAAAAAAAAAAAAAAAAAAAAAAAAAAAAAAAAAAAAAAAAAAAAAAAAAACGACAACGACAACGACAACGACAACACAACAACAACAACAACAACAACAACAACAACAACAACAACAACCACAACAACAACAACAACAACAACAGCAACAGCAACAACAGTAACAACAACAACAACAACAACAACAACAACAACAACAACAGCAGCAGCAGCAACAAACAACAACAGCAACAACAACAACAACAACAACAACAACAACAACAACCACAACAACAACAACAACAACCACAACAACAACAACAACAACAGCAACAGCAGCAGCAGCAACAGCAACAACAACAACCACAACAACAGCAACAACAACAACAACCACAACAACAACAACAACAACAACAACAACAACAACAATTACTAGCACGTGGGGACACTCCGTTCTCACCAGTGCCAGGGTTTTCATACGACGCCCGCAATACCCCCACTTTGTGGGGGGGCCGGTTCAAGCTCTACCACATTTCCAAACGACTCTTCGCCACCACCCACACCCAGCTTCCCGCCCTATGACGTTCGGACACTTCACTTCGTGGCCTGCGGACGACCGTGGCTACTACACTGGCGCATGGGTACAGTGACTTGTTGTGGTAACATTTTCTGGACGCTAGCTTAGTATACGACTTTTCCCCCTGTTCCAACACTGGACACCTGTACTGGTTTTTGGTGGTAACGTGTTCCTGACGCTAGAATAGGAAACCACGGTAAACCAGTACGACGCCGGTACTGTCTGTAGGTCCTACAATGATATGGACTGCTTTGGCTGGTGAGGCGCTAGCGTCTGATACGACGTTTTTCCGTTTCTGTACCAGGGGTCCCAACAAAAGTTGCTCGCAAAAGCCCGTTTGACAGAAATGTTTAAAAAGTGTTGGGTTTCCTACAAATCCGCAAGAGCGCGCGGGATGAAATTTTGACACTTTTTTTTGAAAAACCATTGGTTTTTTGATGTTTTTATGTTAAAATCGCTACGAACACTAAGGTTTTGGAAGGATTTCGTCTTGCGCGCGCGAATGTCCACTTTACCTTATTTTTTGCAAGGGATTCTTGAAGTTTGGTTATGTTAGAACAAGAAATGTCCACTTTGCCTTATTTTTTGCAAGGGAAAACCGCCCGTAACAAAACAACCGGATCCGGACCAACCCGTTTTGCCGGAGACTTCCTCACGAAAATGATGAAAACATGGCTGCGGCCTAGGCGCGGCGAGGGGGCCGTGCACCAGGGGTCCCAACAATAATTATTCTTTAGAAGTAATAAGGTTCAACAACAACAACAACAACAACAACAACAACAATCACTTTACCCGAACGCTCAGTGTTCTCACCAGTGCCAGGGTTTTCATGCGACGCCAGCCAATACCCCCACTTTGTGGGGGGGCAGTGCAAGCTCTACCAAATATCCACACGACTCTTCGCCACCACCCACACCCAGCTTCCCGCCCTATGACGTTCGGACACTTCACTTCGTGGCCTGCGGACGACCGTGGCTACTACACTGGCGTGGAGTACACACCCACAGAAGTTGTTAAGCCTACGTTCGGGTAGAATCGGACAGCGCGCGCGGGTAGAAATTTTGAAAAGTCGTGCAGGTGTTTTTCGAGGACCTACGGTGCGATTCGTGTGATTTTATGATGCGCGGTGCTAAAATTCTTAAAAACCCAATGGTTTTTGGAGATTTCGGCGTGCGCGCGCGAAGAAAAAACGAATGTGTCCCGCATGGTATTATTTGACAGGGATGATGGCCCTGGCAGGTGCGCAACCGTTGTCGCAGAAGTTCGAAAAAGTTGCTCGCAAAAGCCCGTTTGACAGAAATGTTTAAAAAGTGTTGGGTTTCCTACGAATCCGCAAGAGCGCGCGGGATGAGATTTTGACATTTTTTTGTTGAAAAACCATTGGTTTTTTGATGTTTTTATGTTAAAATCGCTCCGAACACTAAGCTTTTGGAAGGATTTCGTCTTGCGCGCGCGAATGTCCACTTTACCTTATTTTTTGCAAGGGATTCTTGAAATTTGATTATATTAGAACAAGAAATGTCATTTTATAGTGTTTTTTGCAAGGGAAAACGGATTACAACAAAACAACCGGATCTTGATGACATCGTATTACCTGAGGCTTCCTCACGAAAATGATGAAAATGTAGCTGCGGCCTAGGCGGCGCAGGGGGGCCGTGCACCAGGGGTCCCAACAATAATTATTCTTTAGAATTAATAATGTTCAACAACAACAACAACAACGACGACGACGACGACGACGACGACGACAACAATAGCAACAATAACAACAATAACAAAACAAAACTCAGGGCGGGCGGCTTCTCGCTTGTTTCGGCCCACATGGGGGGCCCTCGCCAGGCCCGGGACCGTCAGAAGAACGACTCGGGATGAAGAGCTGGTGCTGGGGAGAGAGGGCCGGGGCGTCTGGGGACGCCGCGCTGAAGAAATCGGGATGTCGCATGTCTGAGATAAGAAAGTATACCGATACCGCTGCTCCCCGTGACCTCTCCCAGGGCGCGTGCTGAGCAGAACTTCGACGCGAATCTAGCCGAGGCGGCGAGGGCCTCAGGAGGCCCACGAAGGGCGAAAACGATGGACTGGCAGCAGGGTGTCGGTACCTCTCCCTCCTCCCCAGACCCCCGACGTCACGATTTTTCACTGCGTCGACCCCCAGACCCCGGGACCGGCTTCTCGTCCTGAGTCGTTTTCTGCCGGCCCCGAGGCCCTGCAAGGGCACCCGGAAGCCGAAAGTGTCGAAAAACCTCACGCCGTGTTTTCTTCAACAGCGCGAGGTGGTCTGCGTCGGAGCCTCGTCGTACCGCTCCGGGCCGAGCGCCTCCTTCACCGGGTCGTGGAGGTCCTCCCGCAGGCACAGCAGCGTGCGCGGGGCCTGCCAGGACACCTGGCCCCGGCCCTCGGCCTCCAGGTGCACGTCCAGCACGTAGGCCCGGTGCAGGTCCGCGCCGACCTCGTGGCCGCACACGCTCACGGCGAGGCGCGGCAGCGCCTCCGGGGACCTCTCGCGCGAGCTGCGGGGCGGGGACTTAGCCCTATCCTCGCCATCGCTCGGACGTCCCTCCCTGTGTTTTTGTTCGGTTTCGTGCGTGGTTTTTTCGCCAAATGATCAAGGATGCTCCTCGATCCTCGCCGAAGGGAAAATGCACACGTCCGAGCGATGCCCTGTATCCACCGCCTGGGAACCGGCGCCCTGGTGCCCCAGCGGGCGCTGGACATGGGTCTACTGTGGCCCCCGGGGGCACGACCCGATCCCCATCCACAGCCTGTGGGGGTCCGCGACCATACCGATCCCCCAGGCGGTGGCCATGGATAAATCCCCGCCTCGGACGAGCGGCGCACGGACCCCCGAGATCCGAGGGTCCCAAAACGTGGGAGCGGCTGGTGTGGGGCTATTTTCTCGGCTGGGGCCCTCCTCGGGCCCTGGGACCGTCAGGAAACGACCCGGGAGGGAAAACTGGCCATGGGGGAAGTTGTCCAGACCTCTTGGGGTCCACGCACCGAAGACGCGGGAGCGCCACATGACGGGGCCCTTCTCCGCGTCCTCACGGTCTGGACTCCAGGGTGCGATCTCCCGCAGGCACGCGGGCGCACGAACGCGCTCCGCGCGGGGGGCCAACCGCGAAAGAGCGCTCCACATCCACAGGGACACGGCCCAGGGGCCAGGCCCGTGAGGACGCGGATACGGATGCGGCCGGCAACTCTTGCTTAGCGTGTCGCCACGGCGGCCCCGGCGGCATGCTGCGCCGTGCCCTGCGAGCGGATAGCTCGTCGCTCCGCTCCGCGGGGCGGGAGGCTCGGGAAAAGACTCGCGACGTCGACGCCCAGGAGCCGGGCAGTGGGCAGCGCGTGGCTCCAGAGCGCGGTGGGCCAGAGCTGGCGGCGCGACACGCCGTATCCAAGAGCACCCGGCCGCAGGCCCTTCGCCCGCGGGACCTCCACGTGTCCGCGTCCAGGGCCGAGAAGCCGAACTCCGCCAGGAAGGCTGCGACGGCGGGGGGGCGGCCAGGGAGGGCGGCGTCCACGAGGGGAGGGCGCAGAGCGAGGCACCGGCGCGTGCGCAGCCCGAGGGGGGGGTCTGGGGGGCGCACTGGAGTGCAGAAGAGGCGCCCTGACGTCTGGGGAGCCAAGCCTGCCCGGGAGCCTCTTCGCCGGGCAGCGAGGCCTGCCCGGGAGCAGCGCGGAGCTTCTCCGAGGCGAGGCGGCGAGTGGCGAGCTGTCGTCGTCGTCGTCGTCGTCGTCGTCGTCGTCGTCGTCGTCGTCGTCGTCGTCGTCGTCGTCGTCGTCGTCGTGGTCGTCGTCGTCGTCGTCGTCGCCGTCGCCGTCGTCGTCGTCGTCGTCGTCGCCTTCGCCGTCGCCGTCGCCGTCGCCGTCGCCGTCGCCGTCGCCATCGCCGTCGCCGTCGCCGTCGCCGTCGCCGTCGCCGTCCTACATGACGAGGCAGGCGCAGTCTCCAGAGGCCAGCTTCCCCCACGCTGAGCATGGGCAGCCAGAGGCCGGCCCCGCGCCGCCGGCGGGGCCCGAGGCCCGTGCGAGGCCACACGAGGGGCCCAGACCTCCAACGGGGACATACCATGTCCCCCGCCATGATATCCGCCCACGCCCCCTTGTCATCACCCCTCTCTTCCCTGAGACCCGACGTGGCCAAAACATTGCAGCATCCAAAAGGTACGCCCAGAGCCTAGACCCTGCCTCCCTGCGCTACTTTTCGAGCCAAATCGACCTGTGAAGGTCCCCGCTCGGAAACATTGGGACACTAGGATCTCAGGGCTGGTCATCGCCCCTCTTCTTGGCCGCCCCCGGGACGGAGCCGCCGCCGAGGGGCACCGGGCAGCGAAGGCCGCCGTAGACGGCGGCGCCCGCGGGCGAGCTGCCCTCGGCCGCCGGCCGCGGCCCGGCGCCGCGGCTGGCCCCGCTGAGGCGCGCCGCCAGAAGATGTCCACATCCACCGCTCCGGGGACGTGCCCTGACTCGATCCTCGACCTCCTCCTCCTCCTCCTCCTCCTCCTCCTCCTCCTTCTCCTCCACCTCCTCCTCATCCTCCTCTTCCTCCTCCTCCTCCCTTCTCGCCCCCGCCTGCTTCATCCTCCGTCTCCTCCTCCTCCCCACCACCAACATCCTCCTCCTCCTCTCCTCCTCCATCCTCCTCCCCTCCTCCTCCTCCTCCTCCTCGCCCTCCTCCTCTCCCTATTCCTCTCCTCCTCCCCTCCTTCCTCCTCCTCCTCCTCCTTCCTGCCTCCTCCTCCTTATAAACGACTTACTACACTACTACTACTACTACTACTACTACCACTACTAACTACTACTACTACTGCTACTACTACTACTACCACCACTACTACTACTACTACTACTACTACTACTACTACTACTACTACTACTACTACTACTAACTACTAACTACTAACTACTACTAACTAACTACTACTACTTACTACTACTACTCACTACTACTACTACTACTACTGCTACTACTACTACGACTACTACTACTACTACTACTACTACTACTACAACTACTACTACTACTACTACTACTAACTACTACTACTAACTAACTACTACTACTACTACTACTCTACTACTACTACAATTACGACTACACTACTACTACTACTACGACTACTACACTACTACTACTACTACTCCACTACTACTCCTACTACACTACTACTAGTTTAAGACGACGACTACTACACGACTACTACGTACTACGACTGAACTACAACTACAACTACGACTCACGACTTACACTACAACTACTACTACTACTACTATACTACGAAACTACTACTACAACTACGACAAACTACTACACTACTAGTATTACTAACTACTACTACTGACTAACTCACTACTACTACAAACACGACAACTACTACTACAACAACTACTGACCACTACTACTACTACTCTACTACGAGACTCCTACTCCTACTCCTCCACCTACACCTATCCTACTACTACTACTACTACAACTACAACTACTATAACTACCTACTAACTACTACTAAGTAAACTACTACTACTACTACCACTACTACTACTACTACTACTATTACCTCTACTACTATACTCTTACTACTACTACTACTACTACTACTACTACTACCACTGCTACTACTACTACTACTACTACTACTACTACTACTACTACTACTACTACTACTACTACTACTACTACTACTACAAACTACTACTACTACTACTACTACTACTACTACTACTACTACTACTACTACTACTACTACTACTACTACTACTACTACTACTACGATGACTACGACTACTACTACGACTACGACTACGACTACGACTACGACGACGACTACTACTACTACTACTACTACTACTACATACGACAGGCTACCTACTACATATTACATACTACATACTACATGAACATACGACTACTACTACTA
>CAUYUJ010017249.1:839220-904549 GCA_963575745.1 Prorocentrum cordatum | reverse complement strand
CCCGTCCCGCCCGTTAGGGTACTCGCGTGCCAACTCGATGGCACATCATACTTTAATGTCCCGCCCGCCCGACCCGACCCGACCTTTCCTGTTAGTGTCCGCCCGCCCGACCCGACCCGTCCCGCCCGTCAGGGTCCGACCGCCCGCCGGGACCGTCCCGCCCGTTAAGATATTGTAGTGGCCTTCGGCCAGAGCCGCCGATCCGGGGCGCTCCGGCTGATGTGATCCTCCTTCGCCCTCGTCCCTCCTCTCTTTTCCCTTCCTTCCCCCTTTCATTCCGCATTTATCCAGTGGCCTTCGGCCTATCCCACCACCGTGCGTGGGTGGTGGGTCAGAGGCCTCATGGACGCTGGTAGGGACATCGTGGTTGGCCGGGACCTCTGGGGGCCTCTTGGGGGCCTCTTGGGGCTTCTTGGGGGCCTCTTGGGCCTCTTGGGGCCACTTGGGGGCCTCTTGGGGGTCTCTTGGGAGTCTCTTGGGGCTTCTTGGGGGCCTCTTCTGGGCCCCTTGGGGCCTCTTGGAGGCTTCTTCGGAGCCTCTTGGTGCGGGAGGGGTGGCACTCGAGTTCGGAACCCCCTCGGAGGCCACGATCCTTGTGAGGGGTGTCAAAAAACGCATCCGCCGGAAACTCGCCCCCCCCCCCCCCACCCCCCCTTCCCCGGCAGAGCCACCCCGGCACCCCCCCCGGAGGCTGAGGCTCAGCCTCGAGGCTGTAGCTGAGACTCCTTGTAACTCACACGCCGGATCGGCGGACGCCCGACCCGACCCGTCCCGCCCGTTAGGGTCCGACCGCCCGCCGGGACCGTCCCGCCCGTTAAGATATTCGCGTGCCAACTCGATGGTGCATCATTTTTAATGTCCCGCCCAACCCGACCCGTCCCGCCCGTTAGTGTCTGCCCGACCCGACCCGACCCGTCCCGCCCGTTAGGGTCCGCCCGCCCGCCGGACCCGTCCCGCCCGTTAGGTACTCGCGTGCCATCTCGATGATGCATTCTACTTGAATGTCCCGCCCGCCCGACCCGACCCGTCCCGCCCGTTTGGGTCCGCCCGTTCGGGTCCGCCGGCCCGCCGGACCCGTCCCACCCGTTTGGGTACTCGCATGCCAACTCGATGATGCATTCTGTTTGAATGTCTTGCCCGCCCGACCCGAGTGAGGAAAAACGAGCCCTTCGGATTGGATCTGTTCCCTGCTCTTGGCTTTAAGCTCGTTATATACCCTTTTCCCCCGCCCTTTCTCCCTCTTATCTCTCTCCCATTGCTGCCGGCTCGGTTCGAGCCGGCTTGAGGCGATTTGGTTCCTGGTAGCAGGACTGGAAAAGGGGCCTCATCCTCTCCTCGGGCCCTGCGGGCTCCGCCGCCGACCCCCGCTGCGGGATCGGGAGGTCAGAGGAGGCCCAACCCGGTTCCGCAGTGGTAGCGGAGCCCGCCGCCGCGCGGGCGCCATCGGCCGAGGGGCGAAGATCTACGACGATTCTCAGTGCAGTGCGAGTGCTGAAGGACGAGTACTACCTGGACGTGTACACGGAGTGCGACGAGGAGGGTGATGCGACCAGCATCGACCCCAGAGCGCTATCCGGCGATGGGCGGCGGCACGCTCTCGCCAGATGCGCTCCCTCCACGGCCGAGTGGAGGGCGAGGAGCTTCATGGACGCAGCGCTCCTCGACGAGTTGGGTGACAGCGCCGGCGTGGACGAGCCGCGACCTCGAGGGCATACCCAGTTGGGACGGCAGCCCGTCGCGGTGGAGGAGATACAAGAAGGACGTGGCGCTGTGGATTGAAGGTATCAACCTGGACGTAAGTTGGAGCTGGGCGGCACGGATGGCGCGTTGCCTGACAGGACCCGCAAAGACGCTCGGCGAGTCCATCCCGATGGTGGAGCTGCGGCCCAAGCAGTGGACGTGGATCCCCGAGGGGGCTAGCACCGAGGCGGCCGCTGATGCGGCCGAGAGCGGGGATCACGACGAAGAAGAAGAGCGAGGCCACTGGCAGGAGCCCGACCTGATGGCGGGCATCAATCGCTTGATGGAGGTGCTGGCGACGATGGGAGTTGTTGAGCCGACGCGCAGGGGCCAGGTGATGAACTACTTCTACAAGCAGTTGCATAGGAGGGCCGGCGAGGATCTGAACTCGTGGATGATCAGGTTCGGGGAGGCTCGCAGCCAGTTGGATGAGGAAGACGTGGCCCTACCGGCGAGGACGGCGGGCTGGTGGCTGATCGAGAAGACCGGGCTGAGCGAGACGCAGAAGAGCATGCTGATGACCTCGACCGGCGGAAGCATGGAGATTCGCGAGGTGGTCCCAGCCATGATGCGGGTGTTTCCCAACCTGCGCGTTACGGAGCGAAGGCCCCTCGCGTTCGACCGCAGCAGGAGACCGATCACCTTCAACCGCCCAGGGACGCAGCTCTTGAAGAAGAAGGTGATTCGGAAGTTCCGAGAGGCACACGTGACGGAGGACCTTGATGGGATCAGCCAGCTAGACGAGGGTGAACTCGAGGCGCTGAATGCGGAGCTTGGCAGCTTCGACGGAGACGCCGACGACGAGACGGTCGACGAGGCCCTGGCGACGGAGCAGGACCACGACATGGAGGGCATCCTCGCCGCTGAGCTGGAGGCGCTCTCGACGGTGCTCGAGGGGGCAGAGAACGACCCGGAGCTGGCCCAGGAGCTCGGGAACTTAGAGAGCGGCGTGGAGTCGATGATGGAGGGCCTCATCACGGTGCGTGAGAGCAAGAAGCGCGTGAAGGAGCTTCGGAAGGACCGCAAGTTTGGCGGCAGGGGCGGTGGCAGAGGTTCAGGTTCAAGCTCGAGCAGCGGCAGGAAGTTCACGTCGAGCTTCGGCAAGAGCAGCCCCGACAAGAAGAACTCGGACTGCCACGCCTGCGGCGAGAAGGGGCACTGGGCTGGCGATGCTTGCTGCCCAAAGCTCAAGGAGTGGAAGGCTGAGCAGGCCAAGAGGAAGCTGCAGCAGCGGTTCAAGCCGAAGGACGCGATGGTGGTGGACCTGCTGCAGCCGCCGGAGATTCGGTTGGACGCACAGATGCTAGAGATTCAGAAGGACGTGTTCGAGGTGATGATGACCAGCCATTGCGAGCACGAGCAGGATGAGACGCCTGTGTTCGGGGTGACGGCAAAGGGGACGGACGACAAGCGCAGTCACCTGGACTACCCGCCCTTCTGCCCGGACTGCGTCTACGAAGGAGACGACCGCGATGTCCGGTGCTCGATGTGTGGGCGGGACTACACGGAGATTTACGAGGGCGCCGGCCAGCAGGCAGCAGAGGACGATGTCTTGGCGAGCACGACTCGTTCGTATGAAGTCCTGATGGCGACGCAAGTCCTTGGCATGGGGAGTGGTGCCCCCTCTTCTTCCGTTGGCGGAGGGTCTGCAGATGGGCCAGGTCCTGGGATGGGGAGTGATGCCCCCTCTTCTTCCGTCGACCATAGCGCAGGGTCGGCGGATGGCCCAGGTCTTGGTGCTGGGCTGCGCCCCCATTCTTCTGCAGGTCCAATGCCCTCGGATGGGTCAAGGGGCGAGCGAGCCATTCAGGAAGTGCTGCTCTCGTCAGCGTCCATCGGGGGTCAAGGAGACGACGGTGCGCTCGACTCAGCCTGCAACAGCACGGTGTCGGGTGACTCGTACGCCAACAGACTCGAGGATCGGTGCAGGGAGCTGGGCATCGAGAACTACATCAAGAAGGAGCCGCAGCTCGCGATCTTCCGCTTCGGGAACGGCCAGAAGCAGATCTCCAAGGAACGCTGGGCGGTGCCGGTGTCGGTCTTCGGCGTGGACGCATACCTTACCTTCTCGGTCATTGAGAACTCGGTGCTGCAGTTGCTCATCGGGAAGGACGCTCTACGTGGCATGGGCGCCGATATCAACTTCGCGGAGGATTCGTTCAAGTCGGACCGGCTCGGCATCACGCCGAAGCGGCTGAACGAGACCGACGGTGGGCACTACTCGATGCCAATCTTTCCGCGTGGGAGCTGGAAGCCCCCCTCGGGGATCCCGACGGCGGAGGCGGTCTTCCGCGTCAAGTCCAAGGTGCGAGAAGCGCTGATGACGGTGAAGTCTGAGTTGGCTGCCCGTGAGGCAGACCGACGGGCCGCCGAAGTTGGGGGCGTGGTACCTGTGCCCGAAGATGAGGGCGACTGGAACATGCCCAACGGAGAGGTCGATGTCTCCGGCCTCGAGATGTGGGAGCGTCAGGACTACAACGCGAGGGCGCTCAAGTCCTCGAACCGCGACGGGCCGAACTGGAAGTTGGCGAGGGCCCGAGAGACGTTCTGCATGGATACGGGCGATATTATTGAGGGCCTGCGGTGGATCGAGGGGCTATCTAACGAGGAGATGTTCGAACAGCTCGACCCGCCGAGGAACACGACCACTCGATTCTATTGGGAACCGGAACCTGAGAGGCCAAGGCCGACCGCATCCGAGGGCCGGCCGCTACTCTGTGATCGAGATCAGCTCCTACGAGTCCCCCGGGATGTGCTGGAGGACATGGCGACGGTGCTGGAGATTCCGCGGGCGGAGCATTTGAGCGTCAAGGTGCTTATTGACCGACTGATGGAGTACGGCGCGAAGCAGAGGAGGAGGACCCCTCAGGAGGAAGGCGAGGCGCTCGTGAGCGTGGGTGTGTCGCCGGGAGCCTCAGGCTCCGCCAGGCCAGCGGGTAGTTAGCTCGGCCCCTGGGACACCGAGCTCGGCACTATCTCATGGGACCAGGAGGCGTATGCGGGTGCTTCCTTCTCCAGGAATCAAGAACAAGGCCGAGCTGGTGGACTGCGCGCGCCGGCACGAGGTACCGACGGACGGCAACCCGGAGCTGATGACGATGCCTGCGCTGAAGGACGCGGCCTACGCGTACGACGAGGTGTTGTTCGTGCGGGCTCGCATGGGTCCGAGAGGCCCAGCGGTTGGCAGTGCGGGGGTTCGACCGCCGCCTTTCGACCCTCGAGCTCGACCCGCTGCTCGGGGACCTTCGGCATTATCGAGGTGGCTGTTCGGCGCGGCGATGCTAGGCATGTGTATGCCGGTAAATGTTGCGAAGGAGGTGAACTTCACGGATCGGGTTGACCTGAACCCGAAGGTGGAGAAGATGAAGCACGGCATCAGGACCCTGGTCAAGGACCAGTTGTACTCCCTGCAGCGCGACCTTGCGACGGTGGACGTCAAGCTAGACGCCTACTTGAAGGAGTTTGGGCCCTCTTTCGGTTCATGGGAGGCCGAGTGTGAGGCGGCCATCAGCGAGAGGACCAAGGCGCAGCCGTGGATCACCGAGGTGTTCACGACCGAGGAGGCGGTGCGCAAGGAGGCGGCCAGGATGGGACTCCCGACGATGCGGAGTTACTCGCTGGAGTTCGGCGATGACCTCAGGTCGCCAAAGAAGCGTCGCGAGTGCTGCAGGACACCAAGACAAGGAAGCCTAAGATGGTGCTCATGGCCTTTCCTTGTGGACCTTGGAGCAACTTGACGTATTTCCAAAAGGATCAGGCCAAGGTTCGAGAGCGGCAAGATCGAGACCGACCATTTCTGATATTTGTGAAGGAGGTGACGAAGGTTGTGGAGACCTACGGTGGAGCCTGGATGATTGAGAATCCGAGGTGGTCTCGAGTCTGGAGTGAGCCAGAACTCCAGGGGCTCATTCGGAACGGCTACGCTGCAGAGGTGGACCACTTACGGCCTCACCTCGGAGCGCGGGGTAGCACATCGGAAGCCCACGAGGTTCTTAGCGTCGCACCAGGAGCTGCTCGGGGATCTCAATCGGCAGTGCGACCAGTCGCACGCCCACGACCTTGTCATGGGCGGCCCGAGCGTGACGGCGCGGACGGGCCACTATACTTCGGAGTTGGCGAGGAGCATCGTGAAGGGTATGCTGAAGCTGTTTGGCACGAATGAGGTGCTCGCGGCTGAGGAGGACTCCGATGGGGGACCCAGAGGAGGTGGGCGACCGGGGATTTGTGGACTTCCCGGCCACGGAGGAGCCCCAGGAGGATATGACGACGCTGAAGGAGACGAAGGTCTCGAAGGAGGTGCAGAACGCGGTGCTCAGGATTCACAAGAACCTTCGACATCCCTCGAAGGATCAGCTCGTGAGGGCGTTCCGTGCGTGTGGGGCAAGCGACGTGGTCGTCGCTGCCGCGATGCAGCTGAAGTGCCCGGTGTGCCATGAGATGAATAGACCAGCGGTCGGACACACCAGGTTCCCCGCACGGCTGAAGAAAGTGAAAGAGTTCGGCGATCAGATTGCGATCGACCTGTTTACGGTGCGTACGAACTCGGGCGTGGCGCTGGAGATGCTCAACATTGTGGATATCAAGACAGGCTTCCAGGTGGTCGCGCCCATTAAGAGTAAGCATCCCGGCATTGTGGCCCAGGCGCTGGAGCTGGTCTGGTTCAGCTGGGCTGGGGTGCCTCACTCGCTGGTGTGCGACAACGGCGGCGAGTTCTACAAGGAGGTATTCCGCTTGCTGGAGGGCTACGGGGTGCAAGTGTGGTTCACGGCGGTGGAGGCGCCGTGGCAGAACGGTATGTGTGAACGTGCTGGAGGCGAGTGGAAGGTGCTCTGGAAGGCCAGTACCACGGAGAAGGCTATCGAGACCGAGCTGGAGGTGGCTGCTGCCGCAGTGATGATCACCTGGGCCAAGAACCAGCGGATCAACGAGTCCGGGTTCTCGCCGGCGCAGCTCGTGCTAGGACGGTCCCAGACACTGCCGTGGGGGCTACTCAGCGAGCGCGGTCGCTCACAGCTCGCGGCGCACGAGGCGGTGGACAACGACCCGTGCATGACGAAGCGGCTGCAGGTCTATTGCGCGGCGAAGGTGGCCTTGGAGAAGCTGGATGCCAGCAAGCGACTACGACGCGCTCTAGTTGCTCGCAGCCGCCAGATGCCTCCCAGCACGAATGTGAAGCTCGGCGATGTGGTCTACTTCTACCGCGAGGGCAAGCGGAAGAACTGGCGGAAGAGGGGCCCGCCCTTGATCTTCAAGGCCTGGCATGGTCCGGCGGTCGTGATCGGTGTGGAGCCGGCAGCCATCTACGTCTCGTACGAGGGGTTGTCGACCAAGTGTGATTTTGCGGCAGTCCGCCGCGCATCGCCAGATGAGGCGCTGGGGATCAGTGCCAGAGAGCAGCTGGACATCATGGAGAAGGCTCTCCTCGACATGAAGACTGAGGGGGAGCTCGACATGGAGGATGCGACCAAGGGGTATGAGGACACGGACGAGGTCGTCCCAATCGACGAAGGTGAAGCGCCGGGGGATGAAGCTCGACCCTCTCAAGCTGACGAGGACGTCGAGGGGCAGGCCGAGCAGGGGCAGCAGGAGTCGACGGCAGGGATCCCGCCATCAGCCGTCGTGGCTGCGATGGCCGGTACTTCGGCCAGTGGTGAGCTCGATCCCATTTCGAGCGCTGAGTTCTCGCGGAAGACGAGTTCTCGGGAGAGCGGGAAGACGGACTTCCTGCAGGACGTGGCGCAGCGGCTGCGGGACCAGGGGGAGGGCCCGATCCGGTCAAAGACGCTGCGCGTGGCGAAGACCATCCAGAAACAAGTTGGAGAAGTGCGTGAGCGGGCGAGGGCTTCGACCGCTACGGTGCCGGTGGCGAACGTCGTTCCAGACGGACAGTTCGGGCCCTACGGCAACTTCGCGCCGAAGACGCCGCGCGTCGAGGACGACGAGGACGAGGGCCAAGGACGTGAAGGTGATGCTTCGAGCCTCAGCAAGCCTGCGGTGGAGACAGTGTCTGTGGAGCCTGAGGTCCAGCCTCATGGCAGGAAGCGTGATGTGGTGGAAGCTGAGCTGCCTGAGGTACCATCTCGTGGAGGACGTGACGGGCCACCGGAACCCAAGCACCCCGACGAGGCGCTGTGGGTCAAGGGTGTGAAGAAACGAGCTAGAGCATGGCTCCAGGGTGCTCCTGAAGCAGATCGACGGCGCTTTCTGGATCACCTGGAGACGGTGCCTGCGGTTGATCCACAGTTGGAGGCGATGCTCGTTCAGGGCCAAGCCCGGAAGGAGAAGGTCTGGAGTCGGATGGGCCCACCTACGAAGGCGAATTACGAAGAGGCAGCGGCGTCGCAGTGGACCAAGTGGATTGACACGGAGTCCGTGGAGGTGCTGCTGGAGAAGGAGTCCGCTGAACTCGAGGAGCAGATGAAGCGCGAAGGCAAGGGCGACTACATCATGAGTGCGCGGTGGGTGCTGACTGACAAGAACGATCCCCTGAGGACGGAGGCGAATGACCTACCGTTGAAGGCGAACGCGAGGCTGGTGGTCAACAGTGGCGACCCGGGGCGTTCGGACGAGAAGGCCAACGTGAGAGTGGGCGCGCCCTGCGCGACCGCCCAGTCGGAGATGATTTTGACGCAGGTAGCTGCGTCTCACCCGGAGTGGAAGTTTGGATCGAAGGACGTGAGTGGCGCGTTTCTCAAGGGCGAGGTGGACGAGCGTGGCTTGGTGATTCGCGCTCCGATGCATGGTCCCTCGCTCGCAGATTTCCCTCGAGGTCGACTGGCGCGAGTTCGGAAGGGCGTGTTCGGACTGCCTACGGCGCCGAGGCTGTGGTACCTGAAGGTGGTCTCAGCAGCCCGCAAGTTGGGACTCGAACCTTCTCGCTCGGACCCCGCATTCTTGGTGCTCCACGACCCGAAAGGGAAGAAGCGCGGGCCGGACACGATGTGGGGCTGTGTCTGCGTGCATGTGGACGACTTCCTCTGGGCGGGGAACGAGAAGATGGCGTGTGTGATGGGCGCGCTGGGCAAGGAGTTCGGCTTCGGCAGTGAAGAGTGCGATAACTTTGTGTTCTGCGGCAGGCGGTTCAGCGACAGCCTGGAGGAGCTATCACTATTGACATGATTGAATATGCAGCTGGGCTGGAACCTGTGATTGTACCCAGGGCACGACGCACAGTGGCGCACCAGCCCATGAACGCAATGGAATGGAAGCAGTATCAGCAGGTGGTCGGCAAGATCAACTGGCTGGTGACCAAGCTGCGCGTGGACTACTCGTGCGACCTGGCGGTGCTGCAGCGCGAGAAGGGACGCAAGAAGGGCCCGAGGATCGCGGCGCTGATCAAGGCGAACCAGTTGCTGAGGGAGTTGAAGCGCAGCTCGACGTTCAAGATCACTATGCGACCGATCGACCTCCAGAAATTCGGCCTGGTGGTGGTATCAGACAGCTCGCTGGGCAATGTGATGAGCGACGGGACGGCGTTGCAGGCAGATCCGGCGACCGAGAAGATTGGTACTCAGGCCGGTTTCCTCATCCTGTTCGCGGACCGCGCGCTCGTGGACGGCGGCGTGGGCCGGTTCTCGTTGTTGGAGGGCAAGAGCCACAAGCTGAAGCGCGCGGCGAGAAGTTCCTACGCTGCGGAGGTGATCTCCGTGGGTGACGCCGTTGACGTCGCCCAAGGGATGCGCGACCAGATCGCGGAGATGTTGTACGGCCCCGTGGCAAGGGGCGCAGGCATGAAGCTGTCGGGCTGGCAGATACCGATGACGATTGTGACGGATTCGAAGGGCGGCCACGACAGGCTCAACTCAGACGCCGGGGTGGGCAGCTCGGCGCAGAAGTCGGTCAACCTGGAGTTGGCCAGCATCAGGGAGGTTCTAGATAGGCCGCAGACGATGGTGCGCTGGACGGACGGGACCAACATGTTGAGCGATGTTCTGACGAAGGACATGCCGGCGGACCATCTTCGAGAGACGTTAGAGCGTGGCACGTCGAGTATCGAGTTTAGAGAGGAAATGGTGAAGACGGCCCGGCGTGTCGCTCGAGAACGCTGGGAATCCAGAATGAGGGAGTTGGCCAAGGATGGTAGGTTTACACCCGGAGTCCTTGAGACATAGTGAATGATCTGGACCTCTCCTTTCCTCCTCCAATTGTCTGAGCTCGTGTCGTGCCGAGGCTAGTGCAAGTTTGTACGCTCGAGTGCGGTGTGGTGCTAATTATCTACTCTCTCCTCCTCTTCCTCGGGATATGTACATCCGATTGGACCGGCTGGTCCGTTTGCGTATCGTGAGAGTAAATGACAGGATTTCTGGACAGAGTTTTCTGTGTTTTGATTTCATGAGCCCGGTAGCGTTGGTTCTGGGCTCGCTCCATATTGTAATTTCACCGCCATGGGTCGCGACCATGGCGCCTTTGTCTTGGATGACTGAATGGATGGTTTGCCTATCAGAGGTCGGCCATCGAACTGAGCACAGATCCACAAATATTAAGAATCCGTGAGGAAAAACAAGCCCTTCGGATTGGATCTGTTCCCTGCTCTCGGCTTTAAGCCCGTTATATACCCTTTTCCCCCGCCCTCTCTCCCTCTTATCTCTCTCCCATTGCTGCCGGCTCGGTTCGAGCCGGCTTGAGGCGATTTGGTTCCTGGTAGCAGGACTGGAAAAGGGGCCTCATCCTCTCCTCGAGCCCTGCGGGCTCCGCCGCCGACCCCCGCTGCGGGATCGGGAGGTCAGAGGAGGCCCAACCCAGTTCCGCGCCGAGCCCGACCCCGTTCCGGGGAAGCGGTTCCGGGGAAACGGTGCACTGGGGAAACGGTGCACCGGGGAAACGGTCCAGGGGAACCGGCTGCGGGGAAACGGTTCATGGGGAACCGGCCCCAGGGAAACGGATCGGGGGAAACGGTTCCGGGCAAGCGTTCCCGGGGAAACGGAACTGGGGAAACGGTCCCGGGGAAACGCTCCTCCGGGGAAGCGGTCCCCGGGGAAGAGGTCTCCGGGGAAACGGTCCTCCGAGGAAACGATCCCGGGGAAGCGGTTCCGGGGAAACGGTTCCCGGGGAAACGGTTTCGTATCGCTTTTTTCCGCAACAGCACCCCGTTCAGCAAGCTGCTGGGGGGCAGAAGCACAAGGCCCGGTTCCAATCGGAGGTCGCTGCATCCGCAGAGAGTTCCCCCCAGGCACCCACTCGGATGCGGGACGGACTCGGCCGGCGGGGCCTCGTGCCCGACCAGGAACTTGCCGCGCGCGCTCGCGAGGCACTCGTGAGCGCGCAGCGTTCGCAGAGAAAAACAAACCAATCGCAGTTGACGCTGAAGTCAATCGTCTATCCGTTCTTCTACGCCGCCGCGGCTCATGGGGTCACCAAGGCACCAGGATGGCCACCAACAGTGCCACCAGGTTGGTCACATTCCGTGACCATGTTGGCTCAATCCCATCTTGTTTCAAGATTTGTTTGTGGTTCCTGCCATCGCCGTCCACTCTTGGGAGCCAGGCGTCCTTCTTCGACGCCGCGGTCGCCTCTGCGTCTCGCATGTCGTCGAGCCGGCTCCTGCTGGCAACGGACGCGGCCTGGCGCGCGGAGCTGCTGGGTGGGAGGCTGGTGGTCAAGAACACGTTCATACATTGCGAGGAGCCCCGCCAGCTTCTCCGCGCTTCGCGGTCGGCGCCCGCGCTGCGTGCTGCGTCGGCCGGCTTCGGCGAGCCATCGTCGTCCTCGGCCGTCGAGCGGCGCACCACCCTGCTGTTCCGTAACCTTCCGTACCTGCTCACGCGTGACATGTTCGTGAAGCTGTTGGACTCCCACGGCTTTCAAGGGCAGTACGACCTTGTGTATGTACCGATTGATTTCAAAACGAGCCAGTCTCTCGGCTACGGGTTCGTCAATGCGGTCACTCCTGAGATCGCTACCCGCTGCTTTCGCGCCTTCGATGGCTTCCAGGCGTGGCCCAAGAAGAGCCTGAAGAAATGCAGCGTGTTCTGGAGTGAACGGCAGGGCCTCGAGAGCAACATCCGCGTTTACCGCAACTTGGGGGTGATGAAGCAGGCCACCCCCGAGGCCTGGAAGCCAGCCCTCTTTTCGAAGGGCCGCCGGGCGCCCTTCCCCGCGCCCACGAAGAGGATTCGGGGCACCACCGGCAGACTGGCCCCGCCGCAGCGCGGCTTCCGCCGGCGCGGGCAGCGGGTGAGCAGCGACGGAGCCTCCTGCACCTGACCTGAGACTGGGTGGATGGGGGGAAGGTGACCTGTGAGGTGCAGCACCTGCGGCGCTCACAGTGTGTATAGGCAGGTGTTGCATGCAGTCCTCCAGCCGGCAGGACTGCCACCTTCGATGTGTTCGTGAGGGCAGGTATCGCTGCCAATCGGTCCCGGTTCTGGCGACCGCTGGATGAGGGAGAAGATGGGACATGCATTGCACCACGCGCAGCAACATTTTGAGACCAGGCCTAGCCACAGGTATTCTCGGGGAGCTAGCGATGCGGTTTTTCGCGACCGCAACCGCGGATGCTTGTTCTTGACGAGCACTTATATTGGCCTGTTTGGAGTGGCAGATTGAGAGGCCAGGGTCGGGCAGGGGGGGGGTCATATGAGCAACGCACAGAAGCAAGTTTGGTACTCTCGGCGCTCGAGGTGCACTAGTAGCCTTCATGCAGTGCGGGTCAAATCATACCTTGAACAGAAGGTGGTTTTCAGTATGCGCGCTGCGGGTATGTAGTTTCCAAGTTTGCACGTGCGATCAAGCTGCGATCAAGCTGCATCTCGGAGGCTTAGTAGCCTCGGGGGTCATGCGCTGCCGTCCCGTTCGGTGGAAGAAGTCAGCATCCAGCATAATTTAAGTCCAGTGCACTGGCGTGCCGCTGGCCGTTCCCGCATTTTTGTTGGGGGTAGGGTAGTGGAATGTTTTCCGCTCGAATGCCGCCGTGCTTCAGCGGGCCAGCGCCCGCCCGCTTAGCAACACGCTCTTCCGCAGACGGCTCCCCTCTCTTGGCCGTATGGCCAGAACGCCAGGTGACGACGCTGTGCAGTGCACAGTGCGTCAGCCCTTCTCCTCCCTCTCCCTCCCCCTTCCCGCCCCCTCTCAGAGGAAGAGAGGGCGCCCATGAGGCACGCCTGCGAAGCAGCTGGGGATGAGGCCCTTCCGACGCTGTAGCAGGGCGAATGCGGGTCACAGTAAGTACCGCGACGCCACGTGGTAGTGGCTCTGTGCCCATGTGCGTTTCGGGTGAGCATTTTGCTTGCTTGCCCAAAGTGGGCAAGCAAGTACATCCTCATATTTTTGTGTGTGGTAACTTCACCTACACTCTTTTAGAGGGGCCAGGTATCTAGCTGCCTGCGGCAAGTCCCGTCACCATGACAGCCCAGCATTCTGGGTGGCGACGATTATGATGAGATGGGGAGATGACGACGATGCTGATGCTGATGATGCTGATGATGATGACGACGACGACGACGACGAAGATGATGATGATGATGATGATGATGATGATGATGATGATGATGATGAGGCTGCTGATGATGGTGGTGGTTGTGGTGATGATGCTGATGGTGATGATGACGATGGTGATGGTGTTGGTGGTGATGATGGTGGTCGTGGTGGTGATACTGATTACGGTGATGACGATGATGATGATGGTGGTGGTGCTGCTGCTGCCGATGATAACTTTGCTGCTGTTGCTGATGCTGATGACGACGACGATGATGCTGATTATGGCGATGACGATGATGATGCTGATGATGATGATGATGATGATTATTATTATGCTGATTATGCTGATGATCATGATGACGGCAGTGATGATGACAGTGACGATGATGTTGCTTGCGCTGTTGATGTAGATGGTGATGCTGATGTGTATGCAGATGTTGATGCTGATGCTGATGCTGCTGCTGATGATGATGATGAGGGGTAGGATGATGTTCATGCGGCATTTTGATGATGCTGATGACGATGATGATGTTGATGATGATGCTGATGGTGATGCTGACGATGATACTGCTGATGATGATGGTGTTGATGATGCTGACGACGACGCTGATGATGCTGCTGATGGTGCTGATGATGATGCTGATGCTGCTGCTGATGATGAAGATGCTGATGATGATGATGCTGATGATGATAATGATGATGATGATGATGATGCTGATGATGATGATGATGATGATGACCATGCGGATGCTGCTGCTGATAATGAAGATGATGCTGCTGATGATGATTTCGATGCTGATATTGATGCGGCTGCTGCTGCCGATGACCATGATGCTGCTGCTGTTGCTGCTGCTGGTGATGATTGTGATGATGATAATGATAATGAACATGATGATGCTGATTATGATGATGATGATGATTATGATGATGATGATGATGCTGATGCTGCTGATGCTGATGATGATGATGATGATGATGATGATGCTGATGCTGATGCTGACGATGATGATGCTGATGCTGATGATGCTGCTGCTGCTCATGGTGATGATGATGCTGATGTTGCTGATGATGCTGATGATGCTGATGCTGATTCTGCTGCTGTCGATCATGATGCTGATGATGCTGCTGCTGATGATGATGATGATGAAGATGATGATGATGATGCTGATGCTGATGCTGCTGCTGCTGATGCTGCTCATGATGCTGATGATGATGCTGCTGCTGCTGCTGCTGATGATGATGCTGATGATGATGATGATGATGATGATGCGGCTGATGCTGATGGTGATGATGATGATGCTGCTGATGCTGCTGCTGCTGCTGATGATGATGATGATGATGATGATGATGATGATGATGATGGTGCAATTTGTTTGGGCCGTCTTTGGGCTGTCGTGGCCTTCTGTGAGACAGTCTTGGGGGTCCCATGGGGCCTAGAAAAGGCCGTCTTGGGGCCCTCTTAGCCGGCTTGGGGCTTTTTGGGGCCGTCTTGGCGCTGTCTTGGCCGTATGGCGGGTGTCAGGGGGTCGTCGTGGGGCCGTCCTGGTGCCGTCTTGGGCCGTCGAAGGGCCTTCTAATGCCGTCCCACGGAAGGCCCTCTTGGGCCGTCTTGGGGCCATCTTGGATGCCTCTTGGGCCATCGTGGAGTCCACTTGGGCCGTCTTGAGCTAACGGCAATCGTGCGGGAAGTTCACAATCCTGGAGAGGGCCCGCATGGAATGAGAGTTCGGGCGTTACTTAGCTGCCATGCGGGATGTGCACAATCCTCGAGCGGGCGCGCATGATGGCTCAGGCATTGGCTGCCATCCTCGAGCGGGCACGCGTGGAATGGGGGATTCTGCATTATTTGCAATGCTCGAAGTGAGCCAATCTCGGGCGGGCACGAGGGAAGTGTCCTCGGACAGGAGGGGCGATGCATGCAGCAGTCTGCGTCGAGAGGGGGTGGGGGGCTCCCTTATTAGAATTCAAAGAGCCCTACCAAGCAGCCCTTGGCTCAGGAGGAGAACATACACACAGACACAGTGAATCGTCGAGTCCCAGGAACATCTGGGAAAATATGGGAAGTGAGGGGGAAGACGACAGCCCAGAAACTGTGGGAAAATGTGGGGAATGCTTTTATTTGTGTGCATTTATTGAATCGCTTCGCTCATTCCGCCGGCCCAATTCGCATGACTGAGCCTCTTGGGGCCGCTGGGGGGCCTCTTCAGCGTCGCTTGGGGGCCTCCTGAGGGCCTCTTGGGGGCTTTTGGGGCCTCTCAGGGGCCTCTTGAGGCCTCCTGGGGGCTTCTTAAGGCCGAGGGCTTGAAGTTTTGTTTTTACCTAACAGCGAAGACTGATAGGTTTCTAGTAGTATCAAAAGAGCTCACAGATCACTCCACAGGGGGGTCCGGGCAGGTGTTGGGAGTTGCCGGGCGGGCCTGTGCCGAGCTCGTTTTTCACCAACAGTCACACACTTCGTGCTCTTCGAGTTCCCAGAACTCCATTCCCAGGCTCATTCTGAATAACCGGATGCAACAGTCACACACTTCGTGCTCTTCGAGATCCCAGAACGCCATTCCCGGGCCACCTTTAGAATAACCGGATGCAACAGTCACACACTTCGTGCTCTTCGAGTTCCCAGAACTCCATTCCCGGGCCACATTCTGGAGGGCCGGATGCAACAGTCACACACTTCGTGCTCTTCGAGTTCCCAGAATTCCATTCCCGGGCCACATTTTGGATGCCCGGAGCCAACTGTAGGCCACTTCGTGCTCTTCGAGTTCCCAGAACTCCATTCCCGGGCCACATTTTGAATGCCCGGAGCCAACTGTAGGCCACTTCGTGCTCTTCGAGTTCCCAGAACTCCATTCCCGGGCCACATTTTGAATGCCCGTAGCCAACTGTAGGCAACTTCGTGCTCTTCGACTTCCCAGAACTCCCATTCCTGGGCCACATTTTCAGCAGGGGCAAGAGCACGACGAGGAGGAGGACGAGCAAGACCAGGAGGACGAGGACGAGCAGGAGCAGGACGAGGAGCAGGAGGAGCAGGAGAAGAAGGACGAGCAGGAGGAGGAGGAGGACGAGCAGGAGGAGGAGGACGACCAGGAGGAGGAGGACGACCAGGAAGAGGAGGAGGAGGAGGAGGAGGAGGGGAGGGGGAGGAGTACCAGGAGGAGGAGGAGGAGGAGGAGGAGGAGGAGGAGGAGGAAGAGGAGGAGGAGGAGGAGGAGGAGGACGAGGACGAGGAGGAGGAGGAGGAGGGGGGGGGAGAGTACCAGGAGGAGGAGAACGAGGACCACCAGGAGGAGGAGGAGGAGGAGGAGGAGGAGGAGGAGGAGGAGGAGAGAACACCACGAGGAGGAGGACGAGCAAGACGAGGAGGACGAGAACGAGGACGACCAGGAAGGAGGAGGAGGAGGAGGAGGAGGGGAGGGGGAGGACTACCAGGAGGAGGAGGAGGAGGAGGAGGAAGAGGAGGAGGAGGACGAGGAGGAGGAGGAGGAGGAGGACGAGGAGGAGGAGGGGGGGGGAGAGCACCAGGAGGAGGAGAACGAGGACCACCAGGAGGAGGAGGAGGAGGAGGAGGAGGAGGAGGAGGAGAGAGCACCAGGAGGAGGAGGACGAGCAAGACGAGGAGGACGAGAACGAGGACGAGCAGGAGGAAGAGGAGGAGGAGGAGGAGGAGGAGGAGGAGCAGGAGAAAAGAGGAGGAGGAGGAGGAGGCAGGCTGAGGCTGAGGCTGTGACTGCGACTGCCGTTGCCGCTGCGACTGTCATCGCGAATGCGACTACGACTGCGAGAACAGCAGAATTCGACAACTGGATTTTCATCTGAATCTTAAGGGGAATGCTTTCAGATATGCTTCTACACATCGCTGTTAGGTTGCTTTGCCGGGATAATGTGTTCCCCCTTTGGGGCATCGCTTGGGGCCCTCTTGGGCCCCTCTGGGGCCGTCTTGGATGCCTCTGGGGCCGTCTTGGAGCCCTCTTGGGCCATCTTGGGGCCTTCTTGGGAGCTTCTTGGGCCCTCTTGGGGCGATCTTGGGGGCCTCTTGGGCCGTCTTGGGGCGTCGGGAAGCCGAAAAGATGGACACGCCAAAATCCGCCCAAAACCTGAGGAGAAGTAATGAATTTTGCCTCTTGGGGCCCTCTGGGGAGTGCTCTTGGAGGCCTCTTGGGGCGTCTGGGGGCCATCTGGGGCGTCTTGGAACAATCGTGTGGCATCTCGGAGCAGTCTTGAACCATCTTGGAGGGCTCTTGGCGGCCTCGTGGCCCTTCTTGGGGCTCTCTGGAGGGCCACGGTGGTGGCGCCCAGGAGAAAAACCATCTCTGATCCGACCCTGCCGGGGATCGCCCGGGGTACTTTTCGTCCGAGGACCCCCAGGGGCCGCCCCGCGCGCGCGAAGTAGAAGTATTATTTAGCAGTTACCGGAGATCTTAGCACGCCTCTGGCCCGTTGGGCCGGCGAATTTGTGTGTCCTGGGGCCCCTTCATTGGCATTCTTCCATGCCTCAGCGTGCCGGGGGGGCGCGGTGACGAATTTGGCAGCCCTGCACGTCTGCGATCAACGCTGCGGCCGCCGTTCCAGGTCCTGTAGATCGAGGCGTTGCGTGGACAGCCAACCTGCCCCGTCGTGCGCAGGCGTCTGCCTTTGGCACCCCGGGCGTACATGCAGGACGAGCATGCGGGACGGCTGGAGTGGTGGAGGGCAGCGAGGGGGGGGGTGGCACCTGCGACCGCGGGCCGGCGGGGCGAGCTCGCCGCCGATCCGGGCCTCTCCTCTCGGCGATCTCGGTGAGCAGGTGCGCGGTGCTTCTCCTCCAGCGAATCGATTTTGCGCCGTCGCATTTTGTCTTTGGGGCGGTCGGCACCCACCATGCCCAGCCATAGCATCGTAGACTCCCCCTGTCCCGTGGCCTGTCTGATGGAAAGGGTTGCCCTGACCATCTAGGGTCTACTGCGCAGCTTCCTTCTTTCCCCCCTCCTCTCTTATATCAGTGACGTTCAAGTACCAGTCTGTTAAATGTTCTGCTCTTGCACATGCAGACGTGGGACGGCGTCCCGAGCGGCATCCAGATGGTGCCACCATGCGGCGCGGACACGCACACGTGTTTTGTTTGTCCGCCAACCCGTCGTCCTTCTCCTCCTCCTCCTCCTCCGCCTCCTCATCCTCCTCATCCTTGCCATCCTCCGATCATCACGCGCACATTTCCCCCCTCTTCCTCCAACTTGCGGGTCGGAATCACGCGGGGGTGACGACGCCGACAAGCCTGGATCGGAACCGCCATTATTCCCAACTTTCAGGTGGTTGGGTTCTGGTTCTGAAGGGAGTACTGTGGTCTCCACCTCCTGCCTTCCTGCTCCTCCTCCTGCCTCATGCGCTACTCCCCGGGTGGCTGCGAGCTGCGCAATTGTGTGGGCTCCTGGGATGCACTTTCGTGGGCTTCTTGTGAGGCCTGGGAGCTTCAGCGGGGCGGCGGGCCGCGCGCACCCAGACTTGGACCTCGCGGCGCCCCGAACGGCTGCGAGCTGCGCAGCCGTCGCCACCTCCGTGGGCTCCTGGCCGGCCACGCGGACCCAGAACTGGCTTCGCTGTTCCCTGGGTGGCCGTGAATGGCGCAGCTGCTGTGATCTGTCGTCGGCTCCTGGGAGGTCCAGCGGAGTGGAGGAGTGCGCTCCCCGGGCGTGTCCAGAGTGCGCAGCCGTCGCGATTCTCGTGAGCAAGCAGGTCCAGCGGAGTGGAGGACTCTGCGCACCCAGACGAGGCCTCGCAGCTCCCGGAGTGGCTGCGAAGCGCGCAACTGCCGCCTTTTTTCGTCGCTTCTTTGTGAGGTCCACACACCCAGACCCAGTTGGGACTTCGCTGCTGCGCGCAACAGTCGCCACTTTCGTGGGCTTCTGTGGAGGTTCAGCGGAGTCGGGGGCCATGCAAGCTTACCGGGGACCTCGCTGCTGCCTGGGTGACTGCGAACTGCGCAACTGTCGCCACTTTGGTGGGCTCCTGGGATGTCCAGCGTAGTGGAAGGCCACGCAGACCCACTGGAGACCTCGTTGCTCCCTGTGAGGCTGCCAGCCGCGCAGTCGACACCACCTTCGTGGGCTCCCGGAATGTCCAGCGGAGTGGAGGGCTACGCAGACTCGATTTCCCGTCCCCCTGCACTGGGCTCTCGATTTGAACAGGGCACCGCCGTCGCAACTCCTTCCCCCTTCACGCCTCCCTTCTCCTCTGCCCCGCTGCCTGCCTGCCACCCTGCCTCCTACCCCACCGGGGGCTCGCGGTGGGTTGCGAGCTGCGAAGCTGCCGCCATTTTCGAGGGCGGGCTGAGGGGCCCCGCGGAGTGACGTCGTACGCGGACTCAGATTCGACCTCGCCATCCCTGGGGGGCTGCGACCTGCGAAGCTGTCGCCACTTGCTCGAGGACAGCTGGAGGGGGTCCAGCGGAGTGACGTCGTACGCGGACTCAGATTCGACCTCGCCATCCCTGGAGGGCTGCGACCTGCGAAACTGTCGCCATTTGCTCGAGGACAGCTGGAGGGGGTCCAGCGGAGTGACGTCGTACGCGGACTCAGATTCGACCTCGCCATCCCTGGAGGGCTGCGACCTGCGAAACTGTCGCCATTTGCTCGAGGACAGCTGGATGGGGGTCCAGCGAAGTGACGCTTTGCGCAGACTTTGATAAAGACCTCGCGATCCCTGGGCAGCTGTGATTTGGGAGACTGTTGCCACTTCCGAGGGCTGCTCGGGGAGCCGCCGGTGCGACGTCGTCATACGCAGATTCAAATTTGACCTCGCCACCCCTGGGGGAATGCGATTTGCGACACTGTCGCCACTTTCGAGGACTGCTGAGGGGGCCAGCGGAGTGACGTCATGCGCATATTCAGACAAGACCTCGCCACTCCTAGGAGGCTGCGACCTGCGAAACTGTCGCCACTTGCTCGAGGGCTGCTTGCTGGACGGGGTCCAGCGGAGTCACGTCTACGCGGACTGAAGCTGGATCTCGCCATCCCTGGGGGACTGCGACCTGGAAACCTGTCGCCACTTTCGAGGGCTGCTGGGGGGTCAGCAATCAGCGGAGCGAAGTCATGCGCAGGTTCAGATTATATCTTGCCATCCCCTCGGGGCTGCGACCCGCAAAGCTGTCGCCATGTCCGAGGCCTGCTGGGGATTCCAATGGAGTGATGTCTTACGCGGATGCAAATTATCATTGATTTCCTTTCCCGCGAGCCGCCCGAAGACCTGGTGGCGCGCCTGCGGGCCCCGCACTGCAAGGTGCAGGAAGGAGGAGGCGGGGAACCTGGCGGGCGAGCTCGGCTTCGCTCGCTTCTTGCATTCGCTACGGGCAGCTGATCGTTTGCAGCGCCAGAGCGACACTGCGCGTGCCGCGTTGCTCGTCCAGCGTGCCATTGGAAAGCGATCGCTGCCCTTCTTCCTCATCCTTCCTCTTTCGTTGTCGTCCTCTTCCTCCTTCCAACGTCTCACTGCTGCTGTCGCGTTAACTTTTCGGTCCCTCTTCGGTCCTTTTCCAAACACTCGTTCCCACCCCCATTTTCTCCTCGAGCCTGGGGTTTCAGTCCTCGTTCTTCTGATGCTGTCCAGCGAGTCGTGCAACGCGCGCGCTTCCCATGTAGTTCTGCGCAACCAAATGACCGATCCCGTGTTGCCAACGGCCATGTAATTCTAGACCAACTCCTCTTGTCACTTAGTGCAGATGGGTCGGATACGCCGCATGGTTTTTTTTCCTTTCCATCTGTTATCGAACACGGTTGTCGACGCTGCTGGAAAGGCTGGGTGCGTGCCAATCTTCCGACGAACAGCCATGTCGATGTGCAAACAAGTAAATCGAGTTGTCCCAAAGCGGCGTTGTGTGTTCGGAAAACGTTGTTCGGTGCTCGGGACAAATGTCGGTTCGGTGCACGTGTTCGGTTATGAATGCGTGCTCGGCTGAATCTTGTTTGGTTGGGTGCTCGGATCTGAACATTGTTAGTTTTTCGTTGTTCGTTGTTTTGTGCGGGGTCTGGAAATGGAGGCTGGGTCGAAAACTAAAGCATGCTCGCAGAAAATCCGCACATTGATTTTGATATTCTTCTGGACTCAAAAACGCTTTGTGGAGGACCCAAGCCTCGGATACGCTTTTCGGCGATCGAAGCGGAAAGGCTCCAAGGGGCCTTCAAACAGCCCCGGAACGATTCCAAGGAGTTCCCGAACGGCTCCAGAATGGTTCGGAGGAGCTTTCAAACGGCTCCGAATCGGCGCCAATGGGGCCTCCAAGTGGCTCCGAGAAGGGCGTCGAGGGGGTTTCTGGAACGGCACCGAAGCGGCTCCAGAACATTTTCAGAGACGGCTCCGAAAAAGTTTCGGAAAGCGTTCCGAAGCGGCTTCGAAACAGTTTTGGGTTTCCGATTCCGAAACGGTTCCGAAACGGCTCCAAGGAGGCTTCCGAAACGGTTCCGAAATAACCCCAGAACGGCTCCGAGAAACGTCCAAACGGTTCTGAAAGGGCTCTGACGGGGAGGATGGCCTCCCAACTTGCCCAGAACGGCTTCGAGAGAGCCTCAACGGCTCCGAAACTCTGGAACGGCTCCGAAGCAGCTTCAGAGACGGCTCCGAAAGAGTTTCCGAAAGGGTTCCGAACCAGTTCCGAAACAGCTTCGGAAAGGAATCCGAAGCGGCTCCGAAACAAATTCTGAAGGTGTTCCGAAACGGGTCCGAAGAGGCTTCCGAAACGATTCCGAAACGGCTCCAGAACGGCTCCGAGGAGCCTCCAAAAGGCTCCGACACGACTCTGAGGGGGCTTCCAAACAGGTCCAAAAGGGTTCCGAGAAGGCCTCCAAACGGTTCCGAAGCGGCGACGGAACGGCTCCGAAGTAATGTCCGAGACGGCTCCGAAACAGTTGCGAGTTTCGTAAAGGATTTCGAACTGACTCCGTAGTAGTTCCGGAAGCGCGAAGCGAAGTAGTTCCAGCGTAGTTTCCAACACGGCGTCCGAAAAATTGTTGGCACGGAGTTGATTTTCAGGGTCCCCTGGGTCCACGGACACGGAAGTAGTTTTCAGGGATGGAAGAGATATTGAGATTCCCAGGGGGTTTGGGGACCCAGCATTTTTTGCCAGGGATTGAGGAGTTGATTGATTTTGATAAAATGCTGTCCAGTGGACCGAGGAGTTAATTCTGAACATTCCCAGGAGCTCTGGATGATCCAGAATGTTTTCCAGGGGCCGACCAAATTATTTGGAGGGTCTTGGGGGACTCTGTTGCTGAAGAGCGCTGTCCAAGTTGATTCCTCTCGCTTCGCGGGGTGCACGTCCGGAGCGCGTTCAGTCCAGTCGTTGCGGTGCCTCTTGGGAGCTTCGTGGCTTTTTGGAGGTGTCTTGGAGGCTTCTTGGGGCTTCTTCTGCACTTGGCTTCCTTGAGGCCTCTTGGGGCCTCTTGGGCCGTCTTGGGGCGCTTTTGCGGCGTGTGGCCCATTTGGAGGCTGTTGTTTAAAATGCGCGCGGTGCTTGGCAGTGTTTATGCGAGAAGCGGCGCGCAGCTCCCACCGTGACAAAACAGACGTGCTCTGCCCCACTTGCTGGCGGGCAGAGTAGGCGCCGCGAAGCCGATCCAGATTGGTAATCGCCGATGTGCGAGTGTTCAAATGTGGAAGGTGTGGGCGTTGATTGGCGTGACCTGCTCGGCTGCCGCGCGTGCATGCCTCTCCGTCCTGCCATCCCCAGGGCTTCTGGGCGGTCTCCTGGGGGGCTCTTGGGGGCCTCTTGGAAGCCTGTTGGGGGCCTCTTAAGGCGTCTTTGGGGCCGCCTTTGGGCCTCCCGGGGCTTATTCTTGACGTCTTGCGCCGTCTTGGGGCGCTCTTGCGCCGTCTGGCCTCTTCGGAGGCCATTTTGAGGCTCTCTTGGAGTCTCCTTGGGCCGTCTTCGAGGCACCTTGGACCGTCTTGGGGGCCTCTTTTGGCCGTCTCGGGGCCCTCTTGGACCGTCTTGGGGCCCCCTGGGGGACTTCTTGGGCCGTCTTGGGGTCTTCCTGGAGGCTGCTTGAGCCGTCATGGTCTTCTGAGAGCCAGACGAGGCGAGAACGCGAAAATCATTCAAAAACCAATGTGGAATCCATAATTTTAGCTTCTGGAGGCGCTCTTTGGGGTCCTCATGGGGCCCTCTTGGGCCGTTTTGGGGGTCTCATAGGCCCTCTCTGGGACCGTCTTGAACCGTTTCGGGGCCGTCTTGGGCCGTGGGCCATTTTGAGGCCCTCGTTGAGTCCCAGCAGGCCCCGGAGGCCTATATCATAGATTTTCCATGCGTTTTGGTACGTTTATTCGCCCCGCGGAGGGGGGGCCCAGTTTGGTACGGTCATGTGGCGCGGCTCCAGGGGAGGGGGGGAGGGGTAAGGCGGGGATGCGTAATAATGTAACACAAGACAACATGTACACATTATGTAATATGGAATACATAGGATACGTTGCATGATCGCCTTCGCAGAAAACACTGCCGCTCAGCACGTGATTCGTTGGCTTACGCCGCTCCGCCGACCCCTTGGGACGGCAGCAAGAGTGAAAGACGGAGTTCGCGGAACGCGCGCGATCGCTGGGCAATCTTGGGGCTTCGGCCTTGCGTAGCGTGTGGGGTTCAAGGGGGGGCTTTGTAGGGGATTGTTTTGAAGTTCTCCGTGGTCTTTTATGTGGGTTTCGTGGGGCGTTCACGGGGGTTTTCCCAGGCCTCCTTTTTCACCCCCTGGATAGGCTCGGGGATCGTTGAGACCCAGCTGGGGGTGCGTCCGGCCAGAAGTTCGAGAGTGGACCCAGCTGTGTCGACGAGGAGCTTCCTGAAGGCCCAGAGGCGGCGGAGAGCGCCCAAGAACTAGGAGTCTCATGCCTCGAGCCTCGATCCACCCCGGGTGGCGCCGGCCAGGTAGGTCGATCCTCACCCTGGACCCGCGGCGGTGGTCCCGGGCACCGAAAACGGTTCCTGGATGCTGAATTCGAGGGGATGCCTCGGGTGGTCGAAAGACCGCGAAAATCTGCGAGACATCGGCGGCGACGACGAAATCGTTTTTTTGCTGTTGTTTTTCCTCTTCCTCCTCTTCCTCCTCGTTGTCCTTCTCCTCTTCTTCTTATCGATCGAGGTTGAACGCCCGCGGCAGTTCCGGCCGCTTGTCCAGATTTTTGTTTGATCAGCTCTTGTTTTTGATAGGTTTCGGACCTGATCAGCGGACCCGGGGAGAAGTTCGGGGAACGAACTTGTGCGAAGTAGCCCGTCGGACTCAGGAGGTTTGTTGTGGTCGGGGGGGTTCTGGGCCCCTCCCCTGTCGTCGCGGCTGGATGCGTTTGGAGGCCGCGGCTGGATGCGTTTGGAGATTGCGACTGGATTCCGGCAGCGGTCCAGGGGGTGCTTGGTGAACGATTTTTGCGTGGGGAAGAGAGAAGAATTTCGTTGCGGAGTCTTAGTCATTCAGTTTTTTCGTGGTTTTCGTCGGCGAAGGGCTGCCTCCCGGCCCCGGGGTCGTTCGGGGGCAGTGTGGATCCCCGTCAGGGCCTCTTGGGTGCACTTCGGCGCCCATTCATGTTTTCATGTTTTCTCGGGGCGAAGCGCTCGAGCTCTCCATTCGAGCTTCCCTTCTTGCACTCCTCTTGGGGCCTTCTTGGGGCTTTCCCTGGTGGCTTCGGGGGCCCTGTTGAGGCTCGTTTGTGCCGTCTGGGAGTATTTTTGGGGGCATGCGGGGGCTTTTGGGTTGATTTTGGGGGCTTCTTGGGCTGCCGTGGGACTCGTGAAAGCTCAAGAAGCGAATGTGCTAAAGTCAGACGTTTCCCTGCGGGAAGGGGCCGAGGTTTGGTTGCGCCAGGCCTCTTGGGACGCGTCCTGGTGGCGTGTTGGGGCGTGCAAAGGGGTCTTAGGGGCCGCATGAAAAGGCCGAGAGGCGAGCGTGTTGGAAATATGTGCTTCCCATCGAGAATGGGACGGTTGTTGCTTCTAGAAGGCTTCCTGGGACGCCTTTGGGTATTGTCTTGAGGCGTCATGGGGGGCTTGTAGGGCTGTCGGGAGGCCATGTTGGACGAGTTGGTGCACTGTTGAACGATCTGGGTCGACCGCGGGGCCTTTTAAGAACCCTCCTGGCCCGTCTTGGGGCCCTCTTGGGACCGTCCTGCGGCTCTCCAGGGCCGTTGCTATGGTTTTTGGGGCCTTCGTGGGGCGCCCAGAGGCCGTCTTGGAACCTTTTTGAAAGCCTCTGGGGCTGTAGGGGGTCGATGTTGGATGCTTCTTGGGCCGCTGTAGGCCGCGTTGAAGTCCAAAAGGCGAACGTGCTGAACATAATGTTTTCCCAAAGGAATGGGGTAATTTTTGCTTGTGGGGACCTTCGTGGAACGCCTCGCAGTAGCTTTTTCAAACGTCTCGGGGGCCTATGGGGAAACGTCTGCAGGCAAACTAATGCGGTTTGGACCGAATCGTTCCCCTCGTGGGTCGTCCACAAGGCCTTTGGGGACCCTCTTGGTCCGTTGTGGGGCTCTCGTGGGACCGTCCTGCGACTGTCCTGGGCCGTTGCTGTGGTTTCTGAAGCCTTCGTGGTGCGCCCGGAAACCGTCGTGGAGCCTTTTTGAAAACCTCTTGGGGTGTTGGGGTCGAACTTGGAGGTTTACTGGGCCGTTGTAGGCCTCGTGGAAGCCCAAGAGGCGAATGTACTGAAAGTAAATGCTTCCTTCAGGGAATGGGACGATTATTGCTTCTGGAGGCCCTCTTGGAACGCCTCGTGGACGCGTCTTCAAACGTCTTGGGGGCCTATGGGGCCGCCTGGAGGCAATCTTTGGCGGTTTGGACCAAATCGTCCCCCGCGTGCCCCGTCTGGGCAGCCTTTGAGGACCCTGTTGGCCCGTTTTGGAGCCCTCTTGGGACCGTTCTGCGGCTCTCCCGGGCCGTTGCTATGGTTTCTGGAGCCTTCGTGGATCGCGTGGAAGCCGTCGTGGAGCCTTTTTGGGAGGAGCCTCTTGGGCTGCGGAGGGTCGATCTTGGAGGCTTCTTGGGCCGTTCTGGGCCGCGTGGAAGCCCAAAAGGCGAACGTACTGAAGATGTACGTTTCCCCAAGGTAATTGGACGATTTTTGCTTGTGGAGGGCTTTCGTGGGGCGTCTCGTAGTACTTTTTCAGTCGGCTCCAAGTGTGCGGCTGAGACCTTTGCCCCCCGCCCCCCCCCCCTCCAAACCGGCCGGACTGGGCCCCCGGGGGAGGAGGGGTTTGGGGAGGGGGAAGCATCTCACGCGCCGTGACCCCAAGGGGTCGGCGGATCCAGGAAGCCGAAGGGTGGATTTGGAGGATCCCCAGGAGCTCTCTGGGTGTTCAAAAGCGGCGTCCAGGGAACCGAAAAGGTGATTTTCAGCGAGCTCTCGGTGTTCAAACGCGTGTGTTAGGGAGACGAAAAGTTGCTTTTCTCCAGGAGCTCTGGGTGCCCCAAAACGCTGTCGAGGGGACCGAACAATTGACTCTGAATGTCCCCAGTGGCTCTGGGAGCCCAAAAACGTAGTCCAGGGATAGGGGGAAGTCGATTATGAGGGTCCTCCGGGACTCACGGTTCAAAAGCGTTGTCCAGGAGCCCGACGCATTGATTTTGTGGATCCCCGGGAGCTTTGGGTGTTTGGAAACGCTGTCCAGGGAATCGAACCATTGATGTTGAGGGTTCCCGGGAGCTCTGGGTGCTCAAAAATGCTTTCCAGGTGGCCGAAGAGGTGAGTTTGAAGGTCCACACGGGGGGCTCTGGGTGTTCAAAAAATGGTTTCCACGTGTCCGAAAAGTTGATTTCGAGGGTCCTCGGGAGCTCTGGGTTGATTTTGAGGCTCCCTGGAAGCTCTGCGTGATCAAATATGCTCCCCAGGGAACTGTGAAATTTATTTTGAGAGTTCTTGGGGGCTTTGGGTGTTCAAAAGCGTCTTCTTGGGGAGCCGAAGATTGGATTCCGATGATTCGCGGGGGCTCTGAGTGCCTCCCAAAAATCTGTCCAGGGAGGCGAACAATTGATTCTGATGGTTCCCTGGAGCTCTGGGTGCTCTGGATGCTCAACAACGCTTTCTAGGGGACCGCGAAGGATCTTGAGGGTGCCCGGGGCTTCTGGGTGCTCAAGAACGTTGTCCAGAGGACAAATGTTGATTTTGGGATTCCCAGAAACTTTGGGTGCTCAAAGACGCGATCCAGGGAGCCGAAAGGTTGATTTTGAAGGTGCCCAGGAGAAAACGTTGTCCAGGGGACCGACAAGTTGATTTTCACGGTTCCTGGGAGCTATGGGTGTTAAAAAACGTTTTCCAGGGCCCGAGAAGTTGATTTTGAGGGTCCCCTGGGCCTGGATGTTCAAAAACGCTGGCGAGGTACCCAGAAGTTGATTCTGAGGGTTCCCCAGAGCCTTGGGTGCTCAAAAACGCTTTCCAGGGGATCGAACAGTTGATTGTGAGAGTCTCCTAGGAGCTCTGGGTGCTGAAAAATGTTTTCCACGGAAACGAAGATTTCATTTTGATGGGCCCCGGGTGTTCAAAAGCGTTGGCCAGGGAACCGAACAGTTAATTTTGAGAGTGCTGGGAGCTCTGATTGCTGCAAAAAGCTGTCCAGCTCTGGGTGCTCGAAGACGGTGTCTGGGGGACCGACAACTTCATTGTTGAGATGCCCGAGGGCCGTGGGTGTTCGAAAATGCTGTCCGGGAACCGAAAAGTATTGAGGATCCCCGTGAGCCAAATCTGGGTGCTCAAACACCTTTTTCCAGGGGGCCGTGGCGGCGAGTATTTTCCAGGACAGGTCGCGGCATCGGTATCATTTCCTCTTCTAGAGTGCCCCCAGTTGCAGTTGCGCTCGCTCGGCATGGGCCACCCCTCTCCACCCCACGGCGTCTGCTCGTCGGTGCCATCTGGCTCTTTCGCCTCGGCAGCAGGCCAAGGCCTTCGTTTTCCCTGTCCACAGGGTACGGGCGTCCCCTCCAAGCGAAAAGCAGCCACCGCCCACCATGGCTTGCGTTCTCAAGATCGTCTGTGGAAGCCAGATCAATCGCGTCAGGTTCGGGGGGCAGCCCAACTTCGAAACCATGGACGCGGCCGTCCAGAGGGTTCTGCCTCGGTGCGGGGCCGTCGTTGCCACGTTCAGCGGCGACCGCGAGGCGTGCCTGCTGACGCCGGCTGCGTTCGAGGCGTTCTTTGCGAGAGGGCGCGAGTTGGCAATCGGCCAGCTGGTCCTTCGCCTCGGAGTGCGCGAGCTCTGCGAGGAGTCGTTCTCGGCGACGCGGCACGCTCAGCAGCAAGGGCCTCGTCCGGGCAAGTTGCGAGGATTCGACTGGCGTGGCCCTGTGCCCGAGTGCTGCCGCAGGGGCGCGAACTTGCTCGCGGTTCGCGGTCTGGCGATTCGCACTGTCTTATCCTCATTCTCCTCCTCCTCCTCCTCATCCTCCTCCTCCTCCTCCTCCTCTTCGTCCTTCCATTTTCCCCTGGGGGAGCGGCGCGGGAGTGCGCGCTTCGCGCGCAGCGCCGAGCGCGAGCATTAGCGGCCATCCGATGCGGGAAGGATTCGATTCGGTTGGCGGGACCGCCTGCCGGCATGCCCCCACGGATGCCCAGCACGGTGAGAAATGTCATTTTGCTTGGACGCGTAATATGCCGCAATCGCACGCGGTGCGCTATTTTGGGGGGACCGCCCAACGAAACGGGCGCCGAGGTTATATCCTTCGTGGCGCTGCTCGACCAGCGTTCTTGGCCCTACCCTCTGAAAAGCGTCAAAGGACACCCTCATCGGATGGCATCAACAGTACACCTACACCGATCCTGATCATGCCAGTCCTGGGCCCAGGACCGGTGTGTGTATATTTATATATATGTATATATATATATATATAGATAGGCCTTCTGGTCAGGCCAGGAGGGCGTGAATACCCATCCTGGTCCCAGGAATGGCCTCGTCAGGACCGGCGCAGTTGTATAACTGACGCCCTCCGACCTCACCTCCTGGACACTTCCCCTCCCCGCGGATGCCCCTGAGCCCCGCCGCCGAGGCCCCGGGAGGACGACCGCAGAAGAGGCGGCGCGAGGCGGTGCGACGACGACTACGACTACGACGACTACGACTACGACGACTACGACTACTCCCGGAGGCCGCCGACGGGCCGCTGCTCTCCGTGCCCCGCTCTCGGCGGCCGTCCTTGCGGCGACGACGGCGGCGGCCGGCGGCGGCGACCGACAGCGGCGACTGGCGGTGGTGACCGACGATGGCCGACGACGACCCGCAGCAGCGGCGACGACGACGGCAACGACTGCGACCTCTCCTCCGCGCCGCCCAGCGCGCAGCGCGTCCTGGCGGCGACGACGACGGCTTTGGCGGCGACGGCGGCGACGGGGACGACGGCGACCACACCAGTGACGAGACGGCGTTGGCGAATAGAGGAAGAGGTGGAGCATGAGGAGGAGGAGGGAGGAGGAGGAGGAGGAGGAGGAGGAGGAGGAGGAGGAGGAGGGGAGGAGGAGGAGGAGGAGGAGGAGGAGGAGGAGGAGGAGGAGGAGGAGGAGGAGGAGGTGTTAGTTTTTCGCGTTCCGAGTGTGTGAGCAGGATCAGTTAGTGACCCACGGCCGTAGGGCGCACGATTTGTTAACATCGTCCGTCCGCCGCTGTTTGGCTCGAGTTGAATTTGTCTCCAGGAAAAAAATGCTCCCATCATATTGTTCTCGCTTCGCGTATCCCCACCAGGTCCGTAGCCAGTGGCTCAAGCCGTCTGGTGGGCCTGCCCCCTCCGGGGCAGTCTCCCGCCTCTCGAGGGGGCGCCCGGACGCCGCTCCGTTCCCCCCGCCCAGGACCGCGGTGTCCCCCCGTTGGCCACGCACACGATGCTTGACCCGCCAGATGGAGAGGATGACGACGCAGATCGTGCAGTACATGGCTCGGTAGTCCAATTACTGCCACCGATCGGGACAACATCCCCCCACGTGGAGCAGCCTTCGCCCACAGGCGTGGCAGACCCAGCGCCGAGGGCAAGTCTGAGACCACCTCCTCCTTGCTCGGTGGAAGGAGACTCCCAGGTACTGGGGGATGGCCCGGATTCGGCGACGAATCCTGAGCATATCCCAGTTCCCCCCACGCCTCCCCCCTCCCCGCGAAGGGGGGTGGACAGCCCACTCGGGGCCCGAGCATCGGACGCAGCCCAGTCCACAGCGGTTGGAAATGGAACCCCAGAACCCACACGTGGGACAGTGGGAGAAGGGCGCCCAGGTGAAGATGACGCTGGACACCGAAGGGAAGACGACGCTTTCCCCCCGACGGTGTTGACGGAGGACCCTCCGCAGGATGACGCAAGCAGAGACATCACCGTTCCCCCCCTGTCCTCCTTCAATTCACCAGATCTTGCGGCTATCGGCTGCGCCTTCTCCTCTTCTCATCCTCCTGCCGTGCAAGGCTCTCATGCGACGTCATCCGCGGTTGGGCACGATGTTCAGGGACTGGCCAGTGGAGCGCCTGTTGCTGGATTCCCCCCCGACAGTGGCGGCAGCAGTCCCCCCGCAGTCCGACGTGAGAAGATCCATCCCGGACGACCCAGGCTCCACGCGGACGCACATCAATGACGGCTCCCCCTCCTCCTTCAATTTGCCAGATCTTGCGGCTATCGGCTGCGCCTCCTCCTCCTCCTACGGCGCAGGGCGCGCCTGCTCTTCCCCCAGCGGTGAGTAACAGTGCCCTCGACCAGGACGGCGGGACAAGGGTGGCTGAAACACCAGACGCTGAACGGGCTGGTTCCAGAGAGGACGACGGCGCCATGCGAACGCACATCGAAGACCGCTCTCTCCCCTCCATCAATTTACAAGATACTAGGGCTATCGGCTGCGCCTCCTCCTCCTCCCATCCTCCTATCGCGCATGTTCCCCCCGCTACTGGACAGGGTCATGGCCCCCATCGTGACGTAGGAAGTCCATCGAGGATCCTTTCCTCCCACGCAGTGCCAGCGCAAGCTCAAGCAGAAGCAGAGGCCGACGACTCGAGCCTCGCAAGGGCGCACAGGTCCGTCTCTTCCCCCCACTCCTCCAATTTACCAGTGTCTGCGGCTATCGGCTGCGCCTCCCCCTTCTCCTCCTCCTCGCATGGTGCGCGACTATCTGGCAGCGGCCCACGAACGTCCACCGTGCCAGGACACAGAAGCATCCGAGGTGGCATCTGGGATCAGTACCCCAGAGCGTGGTGTTGCTCAGGGGGAAGAGACTAGCCCTGGTATGCGGACAAACGGGCGCCCGAGTAGGTCCCGAGGCGCGGCGCGAGGTCCCCCATGCGACCAGGAAGGGGGCCTGGCAGGGAGGGGCGCCGACGACGCCTGCCCGCAGATGCAGGGCCTCCTAGCCCCTGCGGAGGAAATATGGGGCTGCGCAAAGCAGCACACACGAGGCGATGCATCACGCGCCAGAGCCTCCCAGCGGGGGCCGAATCGCGGCCTCCCCCGGCAGGGCTTCCCCCACTCCACATGATCCAACTACGGCTTTCCCGACCTGGCTGCCCAGGACTGACGCGACAGAGGACGTCGAAATATCCCCCGCTGTGCCATTCGAGCCGATAGGAATCCGCGCGGACGGAGAGAGGCAGCATCGCACGGAGCGTGGCCGCACCATGAGGACAGGGATGGGCGCTGCGGGGGGGGTCGCCTCCAAACGAGGGCGAACGAGGAAATGACTCCCCGAGCGACGTGTGGGCGCATGATTGGGAGAGCGACGACGGGATCAGCATCGATTCGGACGCTCGCGGTCTCGACAGCCCAATCCCCCCCCCCGGGCATCTGGCCCGCTCCACCTCCCGGCTCAAGGTCACGCAGCCCAGGAAGGTGGGGGGGCATGCGCAGGCAGGGGGGGCGCGCGCCCCAGCTCAGACCCCCCCCTCCGCCAGGGCGAGGGGCGTCGCGCAACGTTGACTCACCCTGCCTGGCCCCGATAGTTATGGGCCCCAGGAACACCATGAGAGGGGGTCCTATCTCGGCCCTACTGGAGCAACATGAGCCTAGGGGTGGGCCATGGAGGAGCATCCCCAGTGACCCCCCTCGCAGCCGGGCCATGCGCGAGGGGCTGGTGGAGCTAATAAGCTTCTGCTGGCTCCGACACCCCCCAGGGAACGCAGGCCCCCCCGCTACGGGGGGAAACGACCGCTCTCACAGGGGGGGGCCCAGACCCACGATGCAGGAGCAAGAAAGCGCAAGAAGCCTCCGCAGCCGTGCCTCAGCGATGGCTCAGCTGGATCTCTCCTGGCTGGTCTGGTCCATCACAGGATCCGATCATGAGGCTAGGCTCGGTAGAGAAGGGCCGGGTCCAGTCCAGGTGCTCGCTTTCCGCTGCGCGGGTCTGTCACAAGATCCAGACGTCGAAGCAGAAATCCAGGATTTTGAGGAACCAACGCAGGAAGAAACCATTGCGGCAGAAAGGGCATGTGACATACTACGCCACGCCGCTCTCTACGTGGACATTGGAGTGCGTGACCGGTCAGAGGGCCTCTGCCCCTAAACTCTCCTCGGTTTGTCCAGGTGGCGACGCGACCCTGCGCCGGGCGTGGCGGAGAACGGCCCAGCTGACACCAATTCAGATCACAGGTCCAGGCTGTGCGAACACTTGGTCCACGAGCACCGCCGTAACACGGTTCACTTCCCAGGCCATGGCGAAGTCAGGCAGTGGGCTATTAGTAGAGGACGCTGGTTCGATACAGGGGCTGACGTCCTCTCCTTGCCACAGTGCGGCACCCGTCGGGACGGTTGGGCCACTCCAGCCATCCCCAGTGCCGAGCCGCAGACTCCAGACATAGGCGGACCCGGACCTTCCGAGGGCGTCAACTTGGCAGGACCCTGGCCCATAAACAGCACCTCGCAAATGATGAGGTTCGGAGACTTCTTCCACCCAGACGGCAGATGCGGGTACTCTGGCTGCTGGAACACGCGCCAGGACATCCCCAATTGCATTGTGTGTCACAGGTTAGGATCACCATGGGTGACCTCTACGGACGATACGCACACGGGCAACCTCGAAGCCCCCGGACACCCCCTGGATCTATTCGGCACAAGGCTTACCTTCCAGCTGGCCAGAGTGGGAGCTCGGCGCGCACGTATCGCAAGCCACCAAGACCCCCACATCCCCCCGCCAGAGGCCACCAGTTTCTCCCCGTCGTGGCTGATCGCTGAGCTTCTCGCAGCATGTGGCCACATGACGGAAGTGGCATTGGAAAGCGGCATGGGGGCAGAATCTGGAGCATGCCCTGCCGCGGCGGGGGGCACGGGAGTGTGGGGCGAACCGGCATTTCGGGCAGCGGCGGGTTCTCTGGCCAGACTCTGCTGTGCCCCGATGGGATGGGTTATCGAAGCAATGTCGCGCATACAGCGCACCATCAGGGAGCACCCGTTCGGCAGGCAGCTACGGGACTGGGTGCCAAGATGCCTCGCGCGAATCCCAACTGTCACCATGCCGGCTCAATCCCCAGCAGTGGTAAGCCCCGTGCACAGCGCACAGGGTCCGAGGGCAAGGTACCGACAATGCTTCGAAAGACTCCCCTGCCGAAGACGTGGAGTGGCTCCGGCGAGAAATTGGAGGCTCGTTCATAGACCAGGCTCTCTCTATCACCCCAGCAGACAGGGCCTGGGCAACAGATACGAGCGCCGAAGCGGTAGAAGCAACTGAGGTGGCTTGCCGGGCCATCGTGGCGGCCACCAGAAGCAACGGAATAATCATGGCCTGCAGTCTAGCATCTGGCAGCCCGTGTGGAGAGGCGATGCGCCTGGCAGTCGCACCGCGTACGAGGGCACGAGGAACGGGGGCTCCGGTAGCCCGAGGGGGCGATCAACGGAGCATGAGAAGAGAAGAGAATGAGACGCGCGCAACCCACATGCCAAGGCAAATCCCGACCTCGCATCCCCCCCCGAGAAGCGAGGGGGACGCGCGACGTGTACTACAGGAGATCCGCGAGATCCGCACCCAAGTGGCGAACGACACCATTCCCCCCAACGTGGCATGGGGCCGACTCCTCGTCCCCTTCATCTGGGGCACAGCGACAGAGGACGGAGGGGCAACGTTCGAGCGCGTGTTTGAAGCCGCGGGGATCCCCCGCTCCCTCGCCAGACGTGCTGGCGAGAGATGGCAGCAGACGGGCGTCGCATCATCCGAAGGATCGCACCACAGACTTGGACTAGCAGCAGCTAGCCTGGCTCGGCAGACAGGAAGAGCGATCGCGGCCCCGCTACCAGGGGGAAATATAGATCCTCATCTCCAGGAAAGCATCATGAGATGGCTCGATCCCCGCGGCCAACTACAGGAGGCAGTACTAACAGCAGATAGGGATGCGGTGGACCGCGGTACGCGCCTGCGGAACGCCAGGGTCCAGGATAGGAGCAGCGGAGTAGGGGGCGACACGGCGGGAGGACAACAGCCCGCCTCCCCCTCGGGAGGAAGAGCACAAACAACCACCACACCGTGGCACGAAGACATCAGGCAGATGCTGGGCGACCAAGCTAGCAACAGCCACCCACCAACCGCGCAGACGCGGAGGAGAAACCCTGGACGCCCTAACACGGGCATTGGACGCGACACAGAGAGACGACGAAGCCGCAGGCAGGTCTAGGCATCAGTGTATAGACCGCACCTCCCTTAACGGAACAGAGGCCCAGGCAGTGGCAGAAGGGTTGCCCAGAGAAACCAGAGCTCAGCTCGAACCAGGGAGTTTGATATCAAGAGCCATATGGCTCTGCCTAGCGCCCCACTACACCCCCCTCCTGCGGCCAGTACTGCAGGTGCGGAGCATCGACAACCGACCGTTTGAGGTCCTCACCAGGTGGCTGCAAATCGCAGATATGCACACCCCCGAAGACATCAGACGCATACTGAGCGAAGGGGGGGAACACCCTCCAGGAGCCCACTCCCCGTTCGGGAACCTACAAATACGCCTCCTCTTGCGCGCCGCTGGACTCGAGGCGTGTCTAACGGAGGAAGAAGCAGTCACTACAACACGACTCCTCATGGAAAGCATAGGCGCAGCCATTGCCAACTCGTCCGACCCACCCGGTAACGCTGAAGAGGCTCTCCGAGCAAGCCAGCCAGAGCAAATGCCGGCATGGGGCGCCGGGGGAGGGGGGCAAACGTGCGCCGTCTGTACTGGGGAGCTCCGAGGTGTGGTGGAAGGCCTAGGCCTATGTGGACATCGGTTCCGCAAACAATGCCTCGAGCAATGGGGGCTGAGCCAGCCGGGAGTATTCAGGGGGGGAAGTAGCTCCATGCCTGTTCGTTGCCCATATTGCAGAGCCAACGGCAGAGGTGGCGTCGCGGCGCTGCTGCCGGGACATCCCCCCCTAACGAGGCACAAGCAACGCTGCAGTTGAGAGACGGAATCCTGGTCCCAATAAGGCCCCACATCACATGCGGCGAGCTAGCAGCTTCGACAGCCGCACTTGCAGCGGAGCTTGATTACCTAAGGGCTGACCTATTGACCATACGGAGGCCGAGCGCCTAGATCACAGTCAGGGACATGCAGAGAATCCAAGAAGATGTAGCGGACAGCAGAAGGCCCCCAGCGCAGCCAGAAGGAATGGGCGTGGACGATGAGACGGACCATGACCCCGACAGTACGACTCCATCCTCCGATCACGCCGACGAAGAGGGACAAGGAGGCAGTAACGCACCGGTGCCCCCATCCAGACAAGAAAGAACGAGGTCAACCCCGGTCATTACTCAGAACAGATGGGCCACCATCCTAGCCAGACATCCACAAGGGGGATCCAGGAAGAGAGGACCGCCAACCTTCCCAGTCCCCCTGCTCATGGCGGCAGTCAAGGAGCTGCGGGCAGGTAAAAGAACTAGTGAACAGCAGGACTGCCCAAGAGGAGGGACACACTACCCCCGCCATCCTCATGGCAGACGCCGGCGCCTCCCAGCTGCAGGCCGCGCTGGCGGCGGCAGCCTCGGGGGTGGGCCCCTGCAGGATCATTGCCCTGGCAGGGCATGGAGTCCCGACGCCGGGAGGCCCAGACCCAACCGAACTCATCGCCATCGCCAGCGCGCAATGGGGATACCGGGCCACCAACATGATCACGCACCTGCTCCCTATAGGGAACCCGGTGATAACAGGACGCAGCAATCCCCCCCGGGTGCAGCTAGTGGCGGCGCAGTTCGACATTGCGGGCAGCCCCCAAGGAACGGTGATCCCACCCTCCGTGGTAGTACACTGGGGAGGTAGCGACGTGGACACCAGCGACGCTTTGCACATACTAGCGCCAGACAAAGGAACGACGCCGTAGTGGCCCAGATTGCAAGGTGGAGGCAAACGTTAGAAGACTCGGACCAGACGCCTGGAGACGTTGAGTGGGCCACCACCAGGATGCCCCTACCCGGGGGCGAGACCCTCCTAAGAGAAGGACTAGAGCCACTATACCACCACGTGGTCCGATGCCTTCCTAACAGGACGATGCAGGGCCAGACCCCGGATGACTCCCGCATTGAAGCCCTCCAGATCGCAGCGCAAACCGCCTTAGCGACCAACGGCAACGGAAGCGCTTGGAGGTCCAGCGAGGCATCCGACTCCGTGCACATCCCTGTCTCTTCCGCCGCCACCTGTATCGCTCTGACAACGGCCGCAGAAGCGGCGGCAGCCCTGGGATGCAGAGCGGGCCTCAAGGGGGGGGGAGTCCTCCTACTAAAGACCCCCGAAAGGGTAGCGGCTCCCATACTGCGATACCTTAAGGAGAAGTTCCCCCGAGTATTTGGATCGGCAAGCGGCCCCCCTGCACGCGGCCCCCGAAGGATCCTCGTGGGGGTAGGGGGGGGGGGGGGGGCTGGGACGGCGGCCCATCATTTATCAGACTCACCGACCCAGAGGAAGGCCACCACCTTCGATGGAACCTCGCGGACCTAGGGCAAACCAGTCGACAAGAGATCATGGGTGCAGTGGAGGCCACAGTAGGCATTGGAGCAGTCGAGCAGGTCTCCTCGGTATTTGCCTGTCTCCCAGACACAGGCGAGTATGCCCACATGACGCAGGTCAGGATCCGACTCAGGGCCGCAGCCAGCATGTCAGCAGCCTTTTGCGGGACCAGCTGCGTCGCAGTCGGGTCGCAAGTGGTCAGGATATTTCCAGCCACCCCCTCGAGAGAACAAATCAGGGGTGACACGGGACCCCCCAGGGCCCAAACAGAGCACATCGAAACCGTAGCCGAGGAAGCGGTGCGACAAGCCCCCAGAAGAGCGGTACAGCCACAGATATTGGAGATCAGAACATTCGACCAACGAGGAAGACAGGTCGGCTCCCCCCACCCACGGCCAATGCACCCTGACCCTTGGATCCCCAGCCACACCAGGCTACGGATGTTCTCGGCCTCAATTGGCTCCGCAGGAGCCAGCTTACATACCAGGGCGCGGCCGCTCCCAGAGGGAGTTGACAGTAGGGAAAGAGCAAGCCTGGTAAGAGCCCCCCCCCAGCCATCCCCGAGGAATGGCTGCGCGAGGTAGACAGCAGCATGAGCGGACGACTCCCCATCCGGAGGGTGACCACAGAGAGCAGGGACGGCCTGCGGGACTACAGCACCATGCTCCACCCAGGGGAACACCTCTCAGCAGTGGTGGCTACCGGCGGGCCAATATCTGTCACCACCTGCGGCGAGTACGGCCACCTCGACACGTCTACCCCCATGTGGGTCGCCATCGCCCTGCCAGCCGATGCCGATCTGGGAGCAGCCAGTCGAGGCGCTGACCGCCCGCAGATAAGGGTATCCATTCAACTGCTACACGGACCGGTGCACCTGGCAAAGCTGGACGCCGCGCCAGCACATCCCCCGACTCCCGACGAGCTAGGAATTGGCACCAGCCAGCCCCACATCACGATCATACTTCCGAGAAGACATGCTGCGGTGGATCCACTTCCAGGCCCAGCTCGACCGAGAACGTATTCCCCCTTCGCGGAAGTGCTCGCACACAAAATCCGACTCAGGACCCAGACAGGAAACACACTGGTCAAGGCAGGAAGCGATGCCGTCGCGTGCGCACAAGGCATGATCGGCCGGTTCCAGGCATGCATTGCCGAGCAGAGCACTCACGACCTGGCAAGAAGTATACAAACCAGACTGGTACTGGAGCAGCGGCGACAGGGGGGGGGGGGCATACCCATCAGACGATACAACTGGGACCTCTTTGCAGCCATTTGGATTCTTCAGCTGGCAGACCCTGCCGCGCTGGACAGGGGCCGCCTCCACCAGCTCATCAGGGAGCTCGGAATAGAGGAGGAGGCCACCAGGCATCCCCCCTTCGCGCAGTGGCTCTCCCCAGAAACAGACCCCACATACACTGCCCATCGCCCCTGGCTGGAGGTCGCAGGATGGCCTCAGGTACGCTTGAAGGTATCCAAGCTCTAGATGAGAGGCTCCGAAGGGCCGCCAGCCAGGACAGATTGCGACGCGACCCAGGGAGAGCGCCAGGCCACGAAGGACCCCCAGAAGCAATCAAGTGGACCCCGCAGGAGAGGCCAGAGTTCGGAACGCGCGGACCAGGCAAGAGCAGCCGCAAGGGGCACGCGGCAGGGGGCAAGACGGCCCGCAGGCGGAGGGGCCTCCCCAGGGCCCGTAGACCCCTTCCAACAGCCCCCCATGTCGACAGGCTAACCCATCCCCCGCGGCACAGACGGGCACGCCGCAGACCGTGTGCCCGGGCAGCCAAGTGCCCCATTCCCCAGCGAGCATCCCGAGACATCGAGAAGGGGGAGGCGACGGCGAGGGCAACGCCACGCCGTCGGCATCCCCCGGAAGCGTCCGCGCGAGCGACGCCCCAAGTGCGGGAACGACAGGCGCCCCCAGCCAGGAAGGTGGGGATAGACGCCACGGGGCCGAGCACGCAGGGCGGCAGAGCCCGCGAACGCAGGTCCCACCGCAAGCGGAGATACCGACGGGAACGCGACACCAACAAATGCAGCAGCCCACAGAAACCCTCGAGGGGCATCGCCCACAGCACCCGGCCCCTCAGCGGAGAGAAACAGGAATCACACACCCGACGGCAACGACACCTGCCCCCCAGACGGAAGGAAACGTACTGACAGGTGAAGGCGATGGGGGGAACCAAGCCGAACAGGAACCAGCAGACGAGGTCCAGGCAGAAGGGGTGCCGCAAGCACAGGCGGGTAGACCAAGACCACCCCCAGACAGCGTCGCCCGAACCCCACCCGGAGACCCGCTCGGACGAGGCGATATTCCCAGGGCGAGCACGCACCTGCCACCTTGCATGAGGCGCCAATGGGAGCAATTCCTCAGCAGTGCGGCTGAGACGCTCCGCACCCTTGGCCCGCCCGCCGAATGGAACGGGCTGGGATGCACGGGCGAAGCAAAATGGAGGACAGTACTAAGCGCCAGAGCTTGGGGCACGTGTATGCTGCAACTCGAGAAGCAGTTGCGACAAGTATTCACCAGGGCATTTGTATCACACAGGCTGATCGCCCCCTTCAAGGCGTACTGGGCGCGGCACCCACCAGTCGGCACAAGGAGCCCTAACGGAAGAAACATAACATCAAATAGCGCAGCCCTAACGGCGGATGACGCATGCGGAAGCCTACAAGAAGCAACAGGCAGAAGCCCCGACGCAGGCGGGCCTGTGAGGCCTTTCTCCCCGCCAACCGAAGTGGTTCTTGAAGAAATACTCTCCGCGGCCGCCGGTGGCAGTCCCGGCCCCGGCCCCAGCAGGCTGAGGACAGTCGACCCCGCCTGGCCCAACCTCAGGGGGGAACTGCTTCTGGGGAGCCCCGCCGAGCGACCCTCGGAGGAAGCTGGGGCAGCACCCCCCCCCAACTTCCCAACGGAGGAGGCTGGGCGCCGATGGGCAGCATGCAGGGGCCGGCGCGGCCGAGGGGGCTGCACCGCAACGCCAGCCTTCAGACCAGACAGAACGACGGGGCAGAAGCAGGAAGCGGAGGGGCTCGGTACGACTGCAGAGTAGGAGCCGAAGCAGACGGACCCAACAAGCAGGCCACCTGGAAACCAGGCTAAGACGCAGGGCAAGGGCGGGAGCGCCAAGGGCGGCAGAGAACCATCCCCGGACCCTGATGACAATGTGGGAATCTCAACCAGTAGCTCCAACACAGGCGCGACCTGGAAGGGGCCGTGCGCGCGCCTTAGCGGAGCAGCAAGGAGCAGGAGAAATAACAAGAAGGGCAAGACCGAGAATCACCCCCCCCATCCCCATTGAACCCACCGCAGCCCCTCAACCGATTGACGTTCTCCAACAGGTATGGTCGCAGCACAGGGACAGCGAAACTGGGTTCGCCCCAGTAGCCCCCCCCAACCAGGTACTTGCCGCTTGGACAACAGTACCATCCGGGAGGCACTTCAGTCCCTGCATGAACAAGGCGCCATCCGTTTAGGACTTGACCAAGTCGCCGACGACATCATGGGCAGGCTACACGTTCAGGAAGTGGCGGAACGGGACTTCACACAGCAGGAACAGATGACAGGTTGAGACGGACGTGCAGCGCAGCACTCCCGCACGGGCGAAAGCTCCCCCCTACACCTGGTGTCGCTATTCGACGGCTGGGGTATCGCCAGACTCGCGGTAGGGGACCTAGCACGGAAAGTAGACGCAGTTCACACATTCCGAACATCTGTATTTGTGGAACACAACAGGACGGCAGCAGAGGCGGTGGCGCGCAGATGGGCAAATGCACCAGACCCCCAAGACGGAGGCCCCCAGCAGAGACAAATAGCTGAAGACGCTTGGGACCTGTTCAGGCGGAAAGACCCCCACGACAACATATCCCCTTGGGAGAAGCACCTGGGCTCTCTCGAGCAAGGAAGCACCCTCCTAATAGTGGCAGGACCCCGTGCAACAACCTATCGGCAGCTGGCGCGCGTGCTGGCAGGGATGGACTGTCAGGAGCACAGTCCTCCCACTTCTTCGCCATCCCAACAGCATGGTACCTCGCGAACAAAAGGGGACCAGACGTTACCATACTCGTTCTCGTGGAAAACGTTGCCTCCATGCAGCTTGTACACCGAGATGCTATGGGGACTGCCATGGGTGAACTTAGCCCGGAATGGGCGGTCAAAATGAATGCAGGGGATCACGTGGCCAGCCCAAGGGAGAGGCTGTGGATGGCAAATTCCCCCCCCCCCCCCCCCTCCAGCACGATTGCATACGACCGACTCCCCAGCCCTTGGGAGCCCAGATGGGCATACAGGCCTGACGGCCGAATCCCCGCGTGGATGCGATCCAGGGCAGCCCAGGAGGACCCGGGCGCCATTCTACCCAGTAGCTACCAGACCCATCTCCTCTGCCTTCTATACAACGAAGACAGCAGCTATAGGTGGTTTCTTCGGAATCCGACAGATCTGAAGCAAGGGGCGAGGCAGATGCTCGGGGTGTGTGGCGCAGAACAACGGTTTCCAGGGTGCACAGAAGGCCTCGGGCTGGTCATGTCCGGTAAAGAAAGGGAGAGCCCGGCCGCGGAGGACAAGGTCAAGGCGTGTGTGTGTGTGTGTGTGTGGCTGTGGGGGGGCTAGTTAAAGAAGGAAGAACCCACGGACTCAGACCCCCCAGTGCCGACGAAAGAGCAAGAGCCATAGGCTTGGCGGGATGCTACCGTGGACTCGGAGTGAGCGATCGGGCTCTCTACGGCGCGGTCGGCATACACTTCGACCCTCGCTGCCTACAGCGCAGAATAGTCACGGCAATGCGGGCCTGGGGCGCAGGAGAGCAACAGACGACAGCTTGCTCCCCTGCCCCGACAGGCGCCCAGATAGCAAAGACATGGGCAACAGCGCGAGCATATGCTGGGAGACAATGCCCGCGGGCACAGCTCAGGAACCACTTCCCAGACGACATCGCAGAGCAGCTGAGACGCGAGGGGGCCTTCCTTCCTGAGTCGACGCGCCCCTAGACTCGACCAGGGGCCCCAATGCGTTCCACAGAGCGCTGGGGTCCCCTCCCCGACACGTACTAGTGCCGGGGATGCGCACGCTTGCCTGGGCACAGGCACGACGCGCGCTCAACGAAGCACTCGAGACCAGGTGTCAACGCAAGATCCGCGGACCAAGAAGCCTCTGGTCACTTCTACACAGACCCCTGCTCACAACCCGCATGGGAAAGCATGTGTGGTAACCTCGCACTCGACGATGTGATGCAAGCTCTCAACGCCACCCTCGGAGCAGCCTCCCCAGATTTAGCTGCTGGAGCGTGAGATACCTCAGAAGCTGCACTGCCAGTAAGAACCAGATCAAACACGCATTACTGACACAAGTCACGATGGATAACAGGATCGCTCTCATTCAAGAGACCCACTGGTCCGAACATGAGACCGAAGTGCGGAGGGCCATGCTTCCAGCGAGGACAGTAGTGGCCTCTCCCGGCTTCCTCGGGCCGACGGGGGGCCTTGCCGGAGGAGTGGGTATCCTCTCCCGCATGGGGCTCCCCTCCTGGAGCAGCAATACATAGTCCCAGGCTGCGCAGTTGCTGCTATTGTTCAACAGCGCGAAAGGAGGGTTCGCCTTGTGTCAATATACCTCCCCCTACCAGGAAGGAGGAAACCCTTGTCGACATTGCCATGGCGGTTGAGCAGTGGGAGCCGCTCGACACATACTGGGGAGGGGATGCCAACCTACAACTTGAGCACCCAAGAGACGGAGAGGTAGAGGCAGCCGCCCTCCTGAGGGACATCCTGACCAGCTCCGGCTCGGCTGCCGTGCACATGCATGGCCCCGCTAGAATTGACAAGGATAGTGTGTCCCAGATTGACATGCGTGCCTGCCCAGTCAGCCATATTTACGCTTACGAGCCCCGGAAATCTTGGAGGCTCACGCTGTCAGACCACGCTCTCATATCGCTCGAACCCCAGTCCGCGAGGAGGGCAACCAGGGATGACACCGTGAAAGCCGCAGACCTCAGGAGCCTCCCAACCGCGGCGCACGTGGAGCTCCGACAGCTGTACGCTCACCTTGAACCCTCCTTTGGTGTGCCGCCCGTCAACCTAAACGGCCTCATCCAACCCGCTGGCTGGATTAGACCTGCCCGCCCAGGTGGGTTCCCCGACCAACGCCCGGACAACGATGATGGTGACGCCTCCCGCAATCCCACCGACCCGACACACCATGTGCCAAGAGAGCCAAGTGACGGCGAGTCCACCCCGCCCATCCTCCCCACCGCCGCAGCCAGTCAACAACAAGAAACGACGTTCCCAGTGGGAGCCCTGGCAGCCTCTTTGTACGAGTACGGGTGGGGCGGTCAGGACCTAACCCCAGAGCAAGCGGGGCGGTGGCTCAGAACCTGGGGCGCCGAGGTCACGCAGAGAAGGGCTGCCCGACTTTCCCCTGCACAAAGAAGCCCAGGAGCTGAACGGCCCCCCCTTGCAGCCCACTGCAGAACTGGGCGGGAGATATACAAGAAGACCCACGCAATCCTAGGCGTCCGGGTCCGCAATGGCACATGGCGCGACAGGCCCAACCAGATTGACAACGTCCTTTGGGACAGTCGCAGTGCAATATGGCACTCCGCCCCCCCCCCAGCCTGGCTCTGCTGGCAGGCTCCTTGACTTCTATTTCCAAGGACACCCTGGGATTGACATCTCCAGCGGGCCTAGACCCAGGTGGGCCAAGCTTGCTTCTACAGTCCTCACACCCAGCGGGGGCGCCCCGGGGGTGGGCGGGATTCCCCATGAGGCTTATCATCCCGGGGCAAGGTTCGTCGCCTGCCTCGTTGCCCAAGCATGGTACGCTGCGGACCTCAATCCATCACTCATCGAGGAGGTGCTAGGGCCCTCCGTGGACCTTTTGGCATGGATAAGGAAAAAGCCTGGCGCAGAAGGTCCCAACGACATGAGACCGTTGCAACTCCCCACATGCATTCGACGACTATACGGTGCATCCCTGGCCGACCTTCTTGGCCCAGCCGTCGAGCCACTTCTGAGTTCCAACCAGGCTGCCAAGCGGGGAGGCCAATGCGGCCCCAACATTACTGAGGTTACCCGGCACTTGAGCTCTACCCCCAAGCCACCAGAGGCGCCAGGTCCCGGATGGGCTGCGCTCCTCGGACAACACGCAGCAATGGTGGAGGACTTTGTCGAACATACTGCGTCCGCGGTGGGTGGCGCTCCGTGCACGGCGGTGATCTTCTGTGACCAGAATATGGCTTTCGAGCGAATATCACTTCAATGGGTAGACAGCCTCCTCCGGAGATGGAAACTTCCCTCGTGGCTACTGCACTCGCTCAACTCCTTGGTAGCTGAGCGAAGAGTGATGACATGCAAGGGGACATACAAAGGCCCTGAACGGCGCCTACTGAGGTCAGTTGGCATGGGGGGTGCCGCCTCTCCCCTCCTGTGGAGCTTGGGGCACGACCCTCTCATCGCCGCCATCTCTTCCATCACTGGGGGCGACGACCCGACTTACGTTGACGACCTCGCCGCCCTGCTCAGCACGACGAGGCAAGCGCTACGCGCTGCTATCGCCCTCCCCTGGGCCGCCAAGGCCGCTGGTCTCCTGGTCGAGGCACACAGATGAAAAAGGGGTATACGCACTGAGGATTCCCCTGCCCTCCGTGCTGCGCTGGAGGAAGTCCCCGTTCACTTCGAACAAGACGGGGGCAGCGTGCTCATCTCAGGACTACCAGGAGACCTGATCAAGACACTCGTGGAAGGCAACGCAGGAAGCCGAGGCCCGATCCGGTGTTCACCCTACCAACACGTCTGCAACTGCACCTTCAAGAGAGCACTCGTCCCGGCTGGCAACCAAGATTGGTGGCGCACCCTTGTGGAACACACCCCCTTCGGAGGCTCGTCGGTTAGAGACCAATGGCCCTACTTGGGGGCAGTGGCGGTGTCTCGAGCTGCAGAAGGCGACGACCCTCCACGGAACGGGGGACTCACCAAGGAGCAGGAGGAAGCCTTATGCAAAGGCACGTGGGACCGCCTCCTTCCTAAAATTAGGGAGAGAGCCCTTGCTTTGCACCTGGCCAAAATGACCCCATCCCGCACGGCCGCGGCCTGGAACGCCCACCTGATCTCCCTGGCCCCCTACGCCGCGCACTACGCCCCCCCCGACGTGGGACAAGAGCGTGAACTACGGGCCCAACTGAGGACTGCTCTCGGGTTGGCTGGGGCCTCTTGGGTCCTTGACTTAGTGTTGACCGGGCTGGGCATCCGCTTCCAAGTGCAGGGCGCCCCCAGGTGCCCTGTTGCGACGGCCCGCGCGGTCGCCGCAAGAACATTCGCACTCGACGACTTCTGGGGGCCCAGTACCGTCAAAAAGCGAGCAAGCATCAGGTAGAACAAGCTGCTGAAATGGGGAGCCCGCGCAGCACGGATGCCCGAGACATTCCCCCCGCGACCCAAGATGATCACCGAACGAAAGGCCGCCCGGGCCTTGCTCCTCACGAGACAACAACCCCACCCACTGGAAGGCAGACACTTCGGCAGGATCACCTACACTGCGGCCTGGGCCCAAATGAATAGCCGGCACTTCACAGAGTGGCTCCAGAACACCAGCCAAGGAAGAATATGGCAGCCCTCCAGAGGGGGGGAGTGGCAATTGCTACGCCACTGCTTCACCTTCACCGCGGCACATCACGTGATGAGGATCCTTTGCGCCGGCCTTCCTGGTTCGGCCAGACGCAGGGGAGACGACGAAATAATGCCCCGCAGGTGTCCCTGCGGGGCGCCGGCCAGCAAAGTGTGGATCACCGCCGGCCCGAACGACGAGGGGGCGGACTGGTGTGCAAGATGCGTCGGCGCCGGCCCACGCACCTTCGCCCTCTGGCAGACCCTGCCCCCCGACATACTCCCACTCCCTCTAAGGGCTCAGGCTGACGCATATGTAAGTACGGGTGGGCGCCTACGGCCACCCGTCAGAATAGTTCTCTATGGACGCTGCCCGCCCTGTGGGCTGGGTGAGGCGACCGCAGAGCACGTCTGGCATTGGTGCCCAGCAGCCGCCCGTGTCTGGGGCACCGTACGGGGGCCAGACGACCCACCGACCCTCGCCCAAGCCATTGCCAGCGAGGGCGAGCATCAGCCGTTACTCGCCAAGATTCTACATCAGATCTCCTTCGGATGCTGCGTCAACCTTACAGCCTCCCCCCTCGAAGCAGGCGACGCCGCCAGACTCATTGATCATCGCGAGGAGAGCGATGAAGAGGAGCACAGGGACAATGAGCCCCCAAGGATTAGCAGTCCAGACGAGACAGCCGTGTGGGCCGTCCTGCGGGGCACATGTCGCACGTGCAACCCATGCCCCGCCCCCGCTGGTTCGGTCTGTGCTGCTGCCAGGCCCCGCTCACAGCGACGCGCGGGCAGGGCAGGGGGCGAGATCCGCAGGCTCCCGATTGTCACCAGACACCACAACCCAGGGGACATAATAGTGGTTTTGCAGTCCCCCCGCACACGGGCTGCATGGATGCCTCCGGGCAGAAGCTGGTTCCCTTGCCCAAGGACGGACAACTTCCCCACTGTCTGCTGGTCGTCCATCTTCTGCCGGGAGTGCAGGCTCCACACTATCACGCTAACGGCCAACGCAAGACTCGAGCCCGGCGACGAGGTCACTGTGCGCGATTCTCCCTTCCCCGACTCTGACTCCACCCAATGGCCGTACGAGGTCACCTTCGACGGAGGGGCAAGAACCATTGGAAACGGTGAGAAGGTGTCGGGCGCCGGGGCCATCCTCTGGCACCACAACCCCAGCGCCGGGTCACCCCGGGTACTCGCCATAACCATCGTTGCACTCCCGGATTGCAGCAATGCTCAGATGGCAGAGGTAGCAGGCTGCCGTGCCGGGCTGGCGCTGCTCCCCCACCTAGATAGCCCTTCTCGCATGGCTCGGATTGTGGGCGACAACCTAGCAGCCTTGAGATATGGGGCCGGCACCGCCAGATACCGAAGGCTCCACCTGGCTCAGCAGATGGAGGACGCCTTAGGACAAGTTGAAAGTGCTGGGTGGGTCCTCACGTGGCAGGCCGTCAGACGCAGACTGAATACAGCTGCTGATTGCCTGGCCACCATTGGGGTTTACTGGGCGGATTCCCTCCGCAGGGAAGGCGTTACTGCTGTCACCTCCCATACACAGTGGAATGGTAACACCCCCTCTCAGCCAGTGCACTTTCCCGGCATCGATCTTCGGGAAACCAACCTCTGCGACCCTATCGCGGCAGCAGAAGCTGCTCACCTGCTCATGCACCCCCCCCTCCGCTTCCCTCTCTGTCCCGCTTCGATCCGATCGACGAGCGACTGATCGCCGCAACGTCTGAGTTCCCGTCGCGGTGGCTCAAGATTCCCTCCCGCGCACCAATTTGCCTGTTACGCAGCTATCGGCCGCACTTCCCCCCTACGTTCCAGCAGGATGCCAAAGAAGAAGTTCCGTGCTCGGGAATGCCCATGGCTCAGATGGGCACATTTCAACCACGAGTGGTGCTGGTGGTGTGAAATCTGCCAGAAGTACTGCGACGGCAAGGAACACCTCCTGGGTGGGGACCACTTACAGAGGCCGTGAAGCAGAAGGGAACCGGGTGGCCGGACCCCAGAATATACACTCAGCAAGGCAACCTCTGGACCAGGACCCAAGGATCGACCGCAGACAGCGTGACAGGTCTCAAAATTGAGAGACCACTATGGCCAGGCTGGGAGCTTCCTGGCCCAGTCAAGGACGGCAGCCGTGCGCACCTACCAGGCTGGACCTTTCCCGAGGACTGGGACCACGTACTGGTCAACTTCCCCTTTCGCGATGACAAGTTCGATTTCTCCATTTCCACCGACGCCATGCGCTCGACTGACCTCCGACCGCCCAGCCAATGCCGACATGGATGGGGGATCACCCCATGGCGTACTACAGGAGCCTGGGGGGGGGGCACTGACCCGCTCCCCCCTAACCCAGCCGCAGCAGGCGGGCCGTACGCCCCACCGACCCAGAAGGAGAGACACGCTGGCTCCAGCAGGGCCTCTTCGCAGGACCCGTTGGATCGGACAGGGCAACCGCGAGGGGGCGAGGACAACTGGGCAAGCGACGCTCCCCCCCAAGACAGCCTGACGGCACCAGACTCTCCTGCAGACGCAGCAGCTAAGGCTATCATACGGCTATACGCCATACCCGCTGACAGCCCTGGGGCTCAATTCCGCCTGCAAGCCCCCCTGGGCACGGTCCCCGCCGGAGTCAACCTGCCAAGGCACTCTGGGCAGGATCTGCGACAAAGAGGCTGCGCTCTGTGCAGGTTAGCCTGGACCGAGTGCATGGCAGCCGCTGAACCAGTATGGGACGGCTCCGCGAAGTCCAGAACAGACTTGGCACGTAAAAAGAGCTGTGCCCTGGAGGTGACGGCCACCCCCATCAACGAGCGGTCCACCTGCTTCCTTTTCGACAAGTGCAAGCATCGCAACGCTTTCCCCCCGCAGGACGGAAAGTTGCCTTTGCATCTACAATGGCCAGTCGAGTTCAAGCTGATGCTCCGAGGATTGGAAGGGGGGCTGGGCGCGCAGTCACGTGCATTGCTTTTCAGTCCCACCAGCCCCAGATTACCACCCTCAAACTCGTGTGGCCCCCAGACTTCGGAGGCGCCATTCCCCGCAACGAGTGCGACGTCATCGGACTAAGGGCAGGCTCCAAGTACCCCACCAACCAAGCCCTGGCCTGGTGCGACTCCAGTCAGACTGGGGAGTTACTCCCACACGGAGCGCCCGCGAAGTCAGACAAGGAAGGCGGCGTCGTGTACCGAGTGGACAAAGCTCCCTCCAAGCTGCAATACTGACGAATTTCAAACGCCATCAGTGAGATCTACAAACTGCAGCAGGCCCCAGACGACCTGGTAGGTGCACCGCTCGACGTCATTACATTCCTACTCAACCACCGCGCCATCGACAGACAGGACAGGGTACGGGCTAACGGAGTGGAGAATACCAGAACGTGCAGCAGCTCCCTTCTTTCCAGGGCGAGAGCCACCATCGAGGCCAAGGCACTCAGCCTCCCCCGCGCACTCGAGGTGGACGGCACGGCACAACTGCAACAGCAGAGCAGGGGGCCATCTGACGCCCCATTCACGGACGACGAAGTTGAGAGTGCTACAGGACAGGTGCTCCAGCGGGTCAGAAACCTTCCCCCCATCACCAACCTGAACGACGCCGCCCAACGCCACCGACTCAATGAGGACGCTACCAAGGCCCTGGTCGCCACCATTCGACACCACGCCACGGTGGTTCATGGGCCCCCAGGGACCGGCAAAACATTCGTCTCAGTGGTCACAATGGACGCCTGGGCAAGCTCGCTTCCCAAGGGGCAGGCAGTGGCCCTCACGGCAGGGTCGAACACAGCCGCCGATCAACCCGCCATCGGCTTTGGGGTTGCGCACGAAGACGGCAGGTTGGTGCGCGGAGCTTGCTTCCCCAACAGGTGCGTCAGGCTAGCTAAGGACGCACGTGTTGCGCTGAAGCTCGCCCCCCTCGCACCTGGGGGACATTTCCACAGAAAACACAAGCGCCCCCCTCACCAGAGCGGACCCTCCAGGGAATTCATCGCCTTCCGCGCGCAGTTGTTGCGGGGCGCCGAGATGATCATTTTAACGCGCGAGGCGGCAGAGTCCCTGAAACTTGCCTCCCCGGTTGCCCTGCTCATTATCGACGAAGCAGGACAGGCCCGCGAGCTGATGGCCGCAATGTCTCTCGTTAGCGTCATGCGCTCTGGCGGGCACTTATTGCTGGTCGGCGATCCCAAGCAGCTTCCCCACATCGTCCTCTCCAGGAAAGCAGCCGACCGCGGCCTGCGTCTCTCGATATTCGACCGGCTGCACAACGCGCTAGGTGAGGACACCTCTGCAGTGGCGCAGCTGGCATGCGCCCCCTCCTCCTGTCCTGGCCCAGCGTGGTCTTCTACAGCGAGGCAATGCGGACAGGACTCACCGACCCACTCAGGCAAAGGCCACTGGTAACAGGACTACCGTGGCAGCAGATACTGCCCTGGGACAGTGCGCGACTCATAGAACTGGCCGAAGCCACCGAGTCCACCCCGGAGGACCTGGAGGAGCTGTTGAGGGACCTTCAGCCTCCTCCACAACACCCAGAGGAGAGACATCGGTTCCTCCTGGTCGACAACCCCTCCCTCGAGGTCTCGTCCAGCCTCCACTCAGGGTGCGCGAACCTCCCAGAGGCTGCGCAGACGGTGGACATCGTGCGGGCGCTCTTGTCCGCCATGGAGAAGGGGACCACAGTCCGCGTAGTGGTTGGCTATCAATTGCAGTGTGCCGTGCTCGAGAACGGATGGCCTCAGACAGGGCGCAGCATCAGTGGCACCCTGGGACAGGCCGAGGCCAGGGAGAAAGGAGTCGGCAAAGGTAAGGCACTCAGAGCAGGCGACTACACCCCTCTCCCCCCCGAACGCGACAGCGACCTCAAAGGATACGAACGTGTGTTCAAACAGTGGGGTTCCCCCCTCACTGGAATCGACCTACGCTTCCAAGGGCTACGTCAAGTTGCAGAGGAGTACCTAGCCAACGGCAGACTCACCATTTCCACCATAGACTCAAGCCAAGGTGGGGAGGCGGACATTGTGATCTACCTGACCACGCGTTCCAACTTTTGGCACGACTGGGGCTTCATGGACAACCCCAACAGAGTGAACGTCGCAATCACGCGGGCCACATCCAACGTGGTCATAATCGGGGACGGAAGGATGTTCGGCACTGCCACAGGAGCACACCTTAGGGAGCTCTCCGAGTACGGGAGGCTGGCCAAGCTATGGGTCCACTTCCAGGGGACCAACCTGGGCAAGAGAACCACGCTGCACATTGATCAGCAATTTAGACCCATCGTGGACCTCGCGACATGGATTCCCCCCGCTCCCACACACACAGGGGACGACGGCGTAAAAGGTCTAGACGACGCCATCAAGAAGGCCAAAGCCAGAATGCAGAGCACCTTCGCAGACCGCATCGCGGCACCACTCGATCCTCAGTTCTCTCGGGACAAGCTGAGTGCTGCTCTCTCGGATAGCATGCGGAAGTTGGCTGACGACCCCACTATGGCTATCCTTCTGTGCACAGTGTCCGGGTTGCACCCCCACCAGTGGCAAATGGGGGCCACCGCCAGGCAGCCGGGCAGCTTAGACAGGAAGGCCTTGAGTCACCTAGGCTACTGCTTAGATGTGGAAGTTGGAATCGATGCCAGCAACCTCGTGTATAACCTCACGTGGGCAGCCCTGGTCTGGTTCCTCGGACTGGGTACGCCGTGGCACGACAAGCAGTTAGGCGTCACATACGACTCGCCCCCACCGCTGCCCCACATGGTTGGGGGCAACCGCCGCCCCAAGGCCTCAAGCCGCTGCACCCCCCGGAGCACGCTCCCATAGTTTCCCGCGGCCTGGAGCAGCCCCACTTGCCGGTGCAGACGCCACAGGGTGCACCCAGGAATGGAGAACCTTCATGCCCTACTCAAGACCGACAAGATCGATGCAGATTTCACGCAATCCCTAGTAGGAGACGACGGGCTGCCCCTCAATCCCCCCGCACTCAGAGTGCTACTAGTGGTGATGATGCTGCAGCTGCGCGAGCCCCGCGCCACACTCTGGCCCTTCCCGTACCCAGAGGCCACAGGCGACATTCTTGAGGCCACGATGGGCCTGTGCCTTCCGTGGCCGGAGGCTCACAAAGAGTTCCGCTCCCAGTTCGCTGAGACGTGGGGCTTCCAGCTCGCGGACCTCGCCTCCCTCCGCGCCAAGCTAGCTGAGGTCATACACCACACTAGCACCTTGGCCATATATGCCCATCACCATGAGGTTGCAGCCAAGCACGAATGTCCGAAGACATTGGCAGGAATGCAGACATACGACTTCACCCTGGAGGCCCCCCTGCGCGTGCTGGGAACTCTAGTCGGGCCTGCCGACGTCACACAGCTAAACATTGGAGTGTGTTCCATCTGCCAGCTGCACACAGCCTTGGCGGGATCAGAGGTGGGACTAGGCAGCCCATATACCACGGACGACCTCCGGTACATTGGGGCGGGATAGCAATCTCCAACCACTGACTCGACGAAGACACCCCGGCCTCCCTGGCCACAGGGGCGTCACTGTTCCCCCCAGTCGTACGCGACGAGCGCTTCTGCAGGCGGCAGAAGGATGCCACTTACAACTGCGACGGATGCACCAGCGTCGGACTACATGGAACAGCAGGCACCTGGGAAGACGACGACACTCGGGAGCTGCTTGCCCAGAACCGTGCGCAGGCGTACGCGGAAGGAAAGAACTGCAGATGGCTCTGCGAGCACTGCTGGGTCAGCTCGCGGGAAAGGAAGGGGATACACGTCCCCGAACCCGACGCGACAGAGCGCAGCAGCAGGCAGTCCATGCAGTGGCTATTACAAGAGCACCAACGCAGACTGGATGAAATCCGCGCACGGAAAAGGGCCAAGACACTCCCCTCTCTATCCAGACTGCCACTAGGATTCGGGGTGCCATCTGACGCTACAGCCCCAACTTCCCTCAAGGAGCTCGTCCTACGTACGCCACGCCAGTTCCGCCCAGCCAGCGCAGGCACCACACTCCCACCACACAGGCTCACCGACGGCAGGTTCGGCGCCGAGGTGCACCTAACCAAATGCTACTCGGCCACTTGTGATTTCTGTCCCCCCAGGTCCCCCCTGCTAGAGTGGTCGCCAGGCGCGCCAGCCTTGGGTTGTTTCGTATGGCGCGCAGAGGCGGATGCGGATAGGACCGAGCAGACAGGTCTCCCATCGTGGGACGCAATGCCATCATTGTAGATCAAGAGGCAGTGGGACGCTAGCTGGGCTTGCAGGAGGTGCCTGGTTCACATCTGGGACATTGCCCCCAGCGCCCCCGACCGAATACTGGACCAATGCTCCAACGAGATATACCCAGCCTCCCCCACCAAGAGGCCAGCCATGAGCGAGATCCCAGAGGAGTGGGGCATCTACGACATGTCAACGCATCTCTCCCCAAACAGCCCAGCGCCAGCTGCAGGCTCCAACGCACCGACGGCAACTGCCGATGGCCGACCAAAGCTCGCTCCGCGTCCACAAGGAGACACAGCTGGATGAGGTGCTCACAGCTACTCACTACCGGTTCTTCCACCACCTAATGCACCGCCACTATCACATACTCCACCCGCCGTCTTGTTGGGGAGCAGTCGAGAGGCCCCGTCCGCGAGTTGGTCAAGTTTCTGATTGAGTGGAGTCACGCGGTCTACTCCCTCTGGGCGGCCCACGCTCAGCGGTGGGGAAGGGGCGTTGGGTGAGGTGACCGACGAGTCGGGGTGGTCTCTCGAGCACCTGGTGCTCTTCCTGGACACCATCTACGGGGACGAGATACCTAGGGACGGGCACCCCCCGCACATCCCCTGGGGCGGGCGGAGGGCCGCGGCGGCCAATGTTGTCACGCACCTAGTGGAGAGTAACCCGAAGTACTAGGAGGAATGGCAGTGCTTTGCAGACAAACTCGACAACCAGAAAGGACCGTGCCCCCAGCGGCAGCCTTTGGACACGCTGACCCTCTTTCTATCACGAATGAAGACCAGTAGCAAGTTTGCAAAGACCAGTAGCGCTAAGGAAGGAGGATCCCCCACAGCCGTCTGGCTCAACAAGCCCCTGGTGGCATCATCAGGCCCCTCCCCTGACCACGCTTCCCCCCAGCAACCTGCCGCGCCAGGACAGTCTGACGGAGAAGCAGGAGACGTGCCGTCCCCACACAAGTATGGAAGCGGCGGCGGCGAGTATGAAGTTGACTGGGGTGAGTCCAACAAGGGATCTGAGACAGAAGGCCAGGCTCAGGGAATCCCACCAGACAGGACTGACTCCGTGGCTCAAGCCAGTCCCACACACCAGGTAGTCGAGGCCGACATCCCAGAACCAAGCGACAGTGAAGCTTCCCACAGTCCGCCGATCCTGTGGCCCCAACCCCCCCAGAGGGTCGACCCAGCAGCCTGGTCGCCGTGCACTAGCGCACGCGCCCGTGCACTCCAGGACGACATCGGCGACGGCAGGCAGCTAAGGCTTGTTGAAAACAAGCGCCGACCACCCTCTATTCCCGAAGACGCCTCAATTGGCCGCGCAGCCCGCCCGCCACTTAGCTCGCCCTGTCAGCGTCGCAGCGCAGGTCGAGGGCGCGATCCTCAGGCAGCTTCCTCCCGCCAGCGCGCCCAGATGACCCCTATGGGCGGTCCCCCCATGTACTTGAAGCCAATCAACGAAGCAGATACTAACAAGGACGAACCAGCACCATGCAATATCATCAGACTACAGAAGACGCTGGGAGGGGCCTTCAACGGGATCTGGACCGCCTGGGGTCTAAGGCAGGCAACAAGCAAGGGAGCCCATGGGTCAACATCAAGTCCGACCCCAAAAAGAATTCGTTACAGCAATGCGAATACTTCCTCCGGGCATGGCACAAAGCAGGCTTCGACGCCTGCAAGATGGACGACGAGCACCAGCTCCACCTAGAATGGCCAACCATGATGGACAAGCAGCGCAAGCAGTTACAACGCGACACTAAAACACGCACCCCCGAAGGTCCCAGTGGAGGCGGTCGCCCGTATCCACGGGCTGACGGCAGCAATGTTGCGCCAGGTTCTCCCCCAGTGCCCGCCGGTGACAGAGACGCCACGCAAGCAGCTGCCTCAGGCGGGCCCAGTGGAGATGATCGCCGGTACCCATGGGGCAAACCAAAAGAGGCCACATGTTCTTCCCCAGTGTACACCGACTACAGGGTTGCCATACAGACAGGCGCATCCAGTTCAGCCGCCCAATGGGATTCATGGCAGTCCTGGGATGGGTGGGACCGCCGGCAGGGCGCGTGGGCCGACACAGGCTGGAGGACCAGGGAGAATCGAACTGCCCCCAGAGGAGACGCTCACTATGCCGACAAACGACAGCGCGGGTGGGACTTTGCCCGCAAGTGAGCTCGCCTGGTCTATCCAAAAGGTACGTTGTCCCCTCCATTTCCCCAGGCCCAGGAAGGCAGCCCCATCGTCGCGGGGCAGTCGGCTAGGGCTCCATCGCGCTCTCCCTGCTCTTGCCCCCCCTGCGCTCTCAAGAACGCTCCACGATGCTCGTCTGCGGCTCAAGCCACTTTTCCCCCCATGACGACACTCAGGGTCGCTACTCTGCCCGTCTCGGAACGCAACTCATGCTTTCTGGACAACAATGACCTCGGACAGCTCGGGACAGCATCCACCTTCCCATGCAACGTGGTGTCCATCGCGCTGACGCAGTGGGCCATATGGGACCCTTTCGCGCCCAACGGAGGCCTATGGGTTGGCAGCCCAATGGTCCTCGATCGCCCCTTTGCTGCACACAGGCGCGCATTTGATGGGGGCGGGAGTCTGCACTGACAGCTGCCCCCACGGGCCACCGCCGACGGGGTGGCTCCTTCACGACAGGGGCTCGTTTCACTGCAGTGACAGGCCCTGGCCTTAATACCCTCGTGTCACCTCCTGGGGGTGAGGTGCACCTCTCACACTGCGTCTAGACTCCCACGGTGCATCGAGGGCTCTTAGCCCGTGTGGTAAGGGCTGCAATAATTCCTTCCCGCGGTTCACTTTGGCTTTGTTCACACGGACATGGGCCCGTCTCGCCCGCTTGGGCACTCACTTTGGATGGCTGGGGCCGCAGGCCTAAGGCCCGCCCCATGCGCTCCACACGATGCACATCCGACGACTGGTGACCTTGCTCTGGTGGCGTTTCCCCCCACTAGGCAGGCGCCTTCCGCTGGCCACATCACGCAATAGGGTGCGCTCATTGTGGCACTGGCAGGTCGGCCCACCGGCTTCCTGCACCTGGGGCGCAGTCTGGTAGGGACGTGCTCACCGGTCTGGCGCCCCGTCTTTCGCCCACCGGCAGTTCACAGCCGACGGCTGGTGTTAACGTGCTGGCCCGCGTGACGTTCCCCCCTTGTGCATTGGTGTTTCTACTCGACTTCGCGTCAAGTCCGCTGGTGCCTGGTTCTGTGATGCCAGCTTCGAGCACATGAGGTGCTCCGTGAGTGAGGCCTACGTGCCCCTTTCTGCTCGCCTTCGTTGCACTTTCACGGGCGGGCGTGCCAGGGTTTCAGCTGCCCGCGGTGCCCTGCCCTTCGCCGTCCGGTCTGCCGGGTGCTGGCGCCGCTGTGCGACGCCCCGCTGTCAGTCGTTGGCTGCCGTTTTGGAGCGGCTTAATGAGGTTCATTTTGTTCCTCGCATGTGCATTCCGGCGTTGGCTTTTGGTCCGCTGGCAATTATCTTGCTTGCTGCCCCAAGCTTGTTTCGACCCGCTCTCTGGAATCGCCCTTGGAGCTGCAGATCAAAAAAGTACCCCCACCAGGTTTATTGCGCTCTGTAGCTTGTCGCGCCCTGTAGCTAAAGGCTTGTTCGACGGCCCGGACACCCTGCTCGCCGCCTGCGCTCTTCGCTTGCGGCCGCGACCAGAAAAGTATCCCCGCCAGATCCGCGGCCCCTGGCTCAAGCCGTCTGGCGGGCAACCCCCGCTCTCGAGGGGGCGCCCGACGCGCTGCAGGGCAGCTGCGCCCCCCCCGCCTGCCCGCGGCTCCCCGGGCCCCGCTTGATATCTGGCCGCCCGCGCCCGCGGCCCAGCACCCAGCGAGGCGCCCAGCGCGATGGAGGAGGGGATTGCCGATCCCGAGAGCGATCGGGGTGGCGACAGTCAGGATGGGAATGCCGATCCCCCCCTGGATCCCACCCTCTCCCAGATCCTCCCCCGGACAGCCATCGCCTCCAGACCGCGGGGGGAACCGGACTAATGTCAGGATGATCGACTTTGCGTCGGATCCCCCGATCGGTTCTGCATGCCCTGGTGAGGAAGGAGTGACAACGCAGCTGTCAGCCGAGGAGATGTCGGGTCCCGAGGGACAGACCCGACTGACTCAACGAAAGAAGCGGCCGTTAGCAGCAACCCTGGTAACCCTGGCAGCAATGGTGCACAGGACAGCGCAGCCCCCTCCCTCCCCTCCTTTGACTGCATCTCTCTTACTTTTCCGTTCCGGCCACAGGGCCCTCCGACAGCCCTCTCGCCCAGGGGGAGCTTGCGCGGTGGCGCCGACGCATCGGGCGCTCAATCCACGGGGGGCCTCCGCCCCAACCCCGATCGCCGAACTGTGGGTCGCGGGGGCGCCTCCCCAGTTGGTGCAGACACGGGCGCCCGCAGCGGGGGCGTGTCCCCTCAGAGACGCGTTCCTTCGTCTCCCTCAGGTGAACGTGGCCCTCTCGCTCTCCGAGGTCCGAACCTCGATGCCCTCATGGGCGCCCCATGGTGGCCAGCAGACTTTGCGCATTGAAACAGGGCCTGTTAGGCCAGCAGGGAATGGAGTGACGGGCTTGTCGAGCGGCGCGGCAGCTCTTGGTGGCGACGGGCCTTCACAAAGTGGTGCTCTCCCTCTGCCCACGGGCGACCCTGGCGCACGCGCCCCCCGACGTTCGAGTTCTGATGCCCTTCCGGGCACCGCGTGGCGGCCAACAGACCCTTCCAAGTGAAGCAGGGCCCGTTAGGCCAGTGGGGATCGCTGCGGTTGCGTCATCGGATTTACCAGAAGAAGCGGGGCCCGTTAGGCCAGAAGGGAACGTGGTTTCGGCTATATCGGCCCCCCAAACTGACGCAGGGCCCGTTAGGCCAGGGGGGGCGGGGATGCGGTCACAGCGACCAGTACGGCAGCCCCTCGGGCAGCATTCCCCCCCAGGATTGTGCCCCCCCCCCATCCATGGCTGTCCAAGGCGCTCCTCGCCCCCTTCGTCCGAGCACTGACGCCGTCGGGGCCGCCCCTGGTTGCCTTCAGACCTCGCCGAGAGAAACGGGGCCCGTTAGGCCAGAAGAAAACAGAGTGACTGTCTCATCGAGCGGCGCAGCAGCTCTGTGTGGCGACAGTCCTCCTCGGGTGTGCGCCCCCCCCTTCCCGCAGGTGATCCTGACATGCGCGCCCTCCGGCGTCCGAGTTCCGATGCCTTACCGGGCGCCCCTGGCGGCCAGCAGACCTCTCCAAGTGAAGCAGGGCCCTTTAGGCCAGAAGGGATTGCCGTGGTTGCGCCGGCGGGTTCACGAGAAGAAGCAGGGCCCGTTAGGCCAGAAGGGAACGTGGTTTCGATATTATCGGTCTTCCAAAATGAAACAGAGCCCGTTGGGCCAGAAGGAAGTTGCGATGTCTCGAGCCCCCGCCCTCTCCTTGGCGGCCGCCCAGGGCGTGGGTCACAGCGGCGCCCTGCGGCAGCAACCCGCGGCCGCCCTGGGGGGGGCCGCCGCGAGACGGCGCCCGCTCTCGCTGCGGGGCCTCCGCTGCCACCGGAAGCCCGCGCCCTGGATCGGACAGCAGCACGGCGGCAGGACATCCATCTCCGATGGAGATTGAGGACCCGCCCCCCAGTCTTCCCAGACGTGGTCGTCGCTGACAGCCGTGACCCAATAGGGCCAGACCTCAGCTACGCCGACCCAGCGGAACCCCCTGGGCAGCTGGATTCCTCCCCGATGGACGTGGGCGGCCCTCCCCCGTGTCACTCCGGCGCGGTGGCGCCCAGCAGCAGATGCCCTGGCGGGCCGACCCCAGGAGGGACGGAACCAACAGGGGCTCTTGGTCACCTGGGGCAGCCAGCCAGCGAAGGACCCAGTTCGGAGGGGGTCACCACCGGAACAGCGATGCCCACATTGAACAACCCCACTGCAGGGAACCGCGGAGGAACGCCTCCCAGCGCCCGTCCGAGGACCCCCTGCGGTGAGCCAGTGACGAGCACGGCCGAAGCTGCCGCCGCGGTCAGCCACGGCAGCCGCGCCCTGGCCACCGCCGCAGGTACACGGGCCGCGACGCGGTCGCCCGCGGCAGCCGCCGCGGCGGGCGCGGCAGCGGCCGCCGCCGCCGCTGCGGTGGGCCAATCGGTGGCGCTCTCCTGGATTCGCCATCAGCCAGGGACCCCAATCGCGACAGTCCTTGGGCAGGCTCGCTGCCCGCGCCGAGCAGGCGCACCTGCCCTCCCGATTGGGATGACCCGCCCATGATCCTAGGACACTGCGCCGACGTCCCTCCGATCGCCCCTCCCCGTTCCTTTCTCGCTATCCCACCGCCTCCCGGCCTACCCATTCCTTCTCCTGTTTTCGTGGGCTCGCGCGGGGGCGAACCACAACCCCCCGCCGCCCCCCGGGGAGAGGCCCTCCCCGCGGAGGACGGCATGCCCACAATCTCCCGACTGGCCCCCCGCAGACTACCAGTGCGCCTCCGCAGACGGAGGTGGGACTTCAGACTCCGAACCAGGCAGCGTCGGGCAGGGCGCCAGAAGATTACAAGACTTCGCCGACGCCCACGCACGGTGGATGGGCGCCACAGGGCGCGCCAACTCCTGCCGGCGGAAGAGCCGCGAGAACGACGGCCCGACCAGCGGCCCCCGGGTCGCAGACTACAGATGCGCAGGAAGAGGGAACACCATAGGAGCCCTTCTGTGGAAGTACCAATACGTCGAAGGTCCCTGGCGCGAGCTCGCGAACAGAGGGGTCGAGCGCCCCCCCGTCCAGGACCGCGACCTCGAGATGCTGGTGCATCACAGCTGGAACCGGCACCGCCCCGGCCACCCTGGAGTGCACCCAAATTTCCCCCTGCGATCAACGCCCCCCGATCCACGCGACGGGATGCCAGCCCCGACCCGTCTAGCTTCCGCAAGCACCCTGACGCTCGTGGATCCGTCGGGGCTAGTCTGGTCAATTACGGGCGCCGATCATGAGGGCAGACTAGGAGGAATTCGGCCAGATCCGGTGCGCATACTCGCCCTCCGTCTCGCCAGCATCACACGCGACCCCCTAATACACGCTAGGGGACTCGACAGCGACAACGCCAGCCCCATGGAACTGCAACTGGCACGACTCGAATACGAGACCATGGCGGCGGCCGCGCACTACTGTGACCTCGGCATGGCTGCCACAGACAGTTTGCTGCCAGACACCTTCCTCGCTCCCACCGGAGCTTGCCTTGACCCAATCCCCAGGAACATGTCCGGACCATGCAGACCCGATGGAACAGTGGACCCCATGGATGACGAAATGCGGGCCAGAGCATACCGAGTAATAGTGCGCGAACATAGAAACAACACCATGCACCTCCCCGACCACAGCGACATGAGGAATTGGGCAAACACCTGCGGAATCTTCAGCAGTCGAGGAGACGACGTGCTCTCACTCGAGCAATATGGACACCACCCCAGACCAATCCCCTGGGCAACACTGGCGCTGGACAACACCGCCCCCCGAGGGCCGGGTATCCCCGGAGCGTCCGTGCAAGGTGGAGACCCTTCAGCCGGCGCGTGGCCTTGGAACACCGCCGCGCACCGCCTGCTATTCGGTGACTTCCTCTGCCCCACCACCCGCTGCGACTTTAGTGGGGCCTGGCAGTTCAGGGGGCCGATGGGGGCGCTCCTGCATCGCCTGCCGTCGGCTGGCAGTTCCCTGGAGCATCGGCGACGCCGTGTTGGCCTTGGACATCTACCAGGCACCCAAGGTGGTGGTGATGACGATGATGACGATAACGAGGACGAGTATGAGTATGCTTATGATGACGATGCTGCCGATGATGATGGTGATGATGATGACGATGATGATGCTGATGATGATGACGGCGATGGTGATGCTGATGATGATGACGATCATGTTGTTGATGATGGTGATGCTGATGGTGCTGACGATGATGATGCTGATGGTGGTTGTGGTGTTGATGATGGTGACGGCGACGGTGATGGTGAATGGTGATGATGATGACGATGATGATGATGATGGTGATGAGGATGATGCCGATGATGATGGTGATGATGGTGATGATGGTGGTGGTGGTGATGCCGATGACGACGATGATGATGCTGATGATGATGATGCTGCTGGTGGTGATGTTGATGTTGATGAGGATGATGAGGGTGCTGCTGGTGATGATGATGATGGTGATGGTGATGGTGATGGCGATGAGGATGATGATGATGGTGGTGATGGTGATGAGGATGAGGATCAGGGTGGGGGGCACGCGCGCAGGCCACGCCGCTGACGCGGTCCTCGCGGCCACGCAGGCGCGGCCGTGGCGGGCCGCCGCTGCGCTGGCGCCGGAGCGGCAAGGGGCCGCGGCGCCGCGCTAGAGAGGCCGGGGGGCCACCTGGAGCTGCCCTGGGCTGAGAGGGGGGCTGGCTTGCTGGCGGCGGTGACTGGCGCCACGCTTGCTTTCTGGCCAGGCCGCCGAGCGAGGCCTGCCGCGGGCACGGGGCGCTGCCCTCGCGGAGGCGCGGAGCTGGCGCCACACTGACTGGAGCAAGGCGCGGACTGGCGGAGCTGCCGCGGCCCCGGGCGAGGCGCAGGCGGGCGCTCCCACTGGACAGGCCCGGCGAGGCGCCCGGGCGGCGGGGGCGACTGCGCGGCGGCGCAGCGAAGGCAACTGGATCGACACTGCGCGAGCGGCAACAGACAGCCGCGGCCAGCGGCGGGCGAGCGCCCGGCCTGGAAGCCGCGCAGCGCGGCCGCCTCGACCGCTGCTGGAGGGCCAGGGCGGTTATCCGGCCGGGGCGAGCTTGCCCGCCCCGGCCGGGCGGATATCCGGTCGGGTGTAGGGCTTGCCTGACACCCGGCTGGGAGGTACCCGCGAAGGTGCTCCGCCGGTTCGTCGCGGTGCTCGTGGAGGGTCTCCGGGCGCAAGCGCGGGCGCGACAGACCGCGCTCGCTGCTCGGAGGAGGAGGAGGAGGAGGATAAGCATGGGGAAGATGATGCTGCTGCTGACCACGACGACGTCAACGACCGATGATGATGATGATGATGATGATGATGATGATGATGATGATGATGCTGATGATGGTGATGACGACGACGACGATAATGATGATGATGATGATGATGAGGATGATGAGGATGATGCTGATGATGATAATGATGAGGATGCTGATGATGAGTTTGAGGATGAGGATGAGGATGATGATGGTGATAATGATGATGCTGATGCTGATGATGATGATGATGATGATGATGGTGATGATGGTGGTGGTGGTGATGATGATGGTGGGGGTGGTGGTGGTGATGATGATGATGATGATGATGATGAGGTGGTGGTGGTGGTGGTGATGATGATGATGGTGGTGGTGGTGGTGGTGATGATGATGATGATGGTGGTGGTGGTGGTGTTGGCGGTGGCGGTGGTGGTGGTGGTGATGATGATGATGGTGATGATGGTGATGATGATGGTGATGATGATGATTACGATGCTGATGATGATGGTGGTGGTGGTGGTGGTGATGATGATGGTGATGATGATGATGCTGATGCTGATGCTGATGCTGATGCTGATGATGCTGGTGATGCTGATGCTGATGCTGATGCTGATGCTGCTGATGAAGATGATGATGCTGATGATGATGCTGATGATGATGATGATGCTGATGATGATGATGACGATGATGATGACGATGACGATGATGATGATGCTGATGCTGATGCTGATGCTGATGCTGATGATGATGATGACGATGATGATGATGATGGTGGTGGTGGTGATGATGATCATGATGATGGTGATGGTGATGGTGATGGTGATGGTGATGATGGTGGTGATGGTGATGGTGATGGTGATGGTGATGGTGATGGAAATGGTGATGATGCTGATGCTGGTGCTGATGCTGATGCTGATGCTGATGCTGCTGATGATGATGATGATGATGACGGTGACGGTGTCCATGCTGATGATGATGATGATGACGATGATGATGGCGGTGGCGGTGGTGATGTTGATGATGATGCTGATGCTGATGCGGATGCGGATGGTGATGATGATGCTAATGCTGATGATGATGATGCTGATGCTGATGGTGATGATGATGATGATGATGATGATGATGATGATGGTGATGCGGAGGAGGAGGAGGATGTGGAGGAGGAGGAGGAGGAAGAGGATGATGGGCCAGTCGTGGAAGGCACCGCATCAAAGACGGTTACTCGACTGTCTTTTTGCCGCAGCAACTTCGAGTCCTGGTCTGACATGGGGGTGTGCGTGCGCGTGTGGAGCGGAAAACACACTTGAAGTTGTCAGGCTCGCGGAAAGGAAGACCAACCCAGACAGAGGCAGGGTGCGTGCGCTTGCGGACGCGGGTGGTGCTGTCTGCACGCATGCGCTTGCACGTCCGCGCGCTCAAGCGTTCCGCCTGCTGGCGCACGTCCCAGGCCGCGGGCGCCGTACCGTCTTCGCGACGTGGGCCCCTGGAGCCTTCGACGTGTGTATTTATTTGTGTGTCCCAGGGCCCCTTCAGTCCCCGCCTCAGGGGCCGTTGTCTCGCCCAGGGTAGTTTTCTGGCCCCGGGGCCCCGAAGCGGCCGCCGGATGCCACGACCGCGAGGAGCGTCCGCCGCGACCTCTTTCGCGACGCCGGGGCCGAGTCGCCAGGCCCCCGCCCGATGCCATCCCGACTTGCTCTCGAGCTGCTTGCAGCCATGTTCATGACGCACTCCCCTCCCGCCCCCCCCCAGGATGCCCCCCAAAGCAAGGCGTCGTCGTCGCCGTCGCCACTGCCATCGCCGCCGTCGTCGTCCAGCCTCCAGCGAGGTCCCTGGACTTCTGCTGGGGTCCATCCTGTCTAGCCTTTCGGTCAGCGTCCAGCCGTGGCAACGACAAAGGACCCCCCCGAAACGCAGAAGATCTCCGAATCCCCGTTGATCGTCGATCGCCGTCGCCGTGGTTCGCGGTCGCCGCGCGGGCCGCCAGTCCGACGCCGAAGCGCCGCGTGCGGCGGCGCAAGACGCGCGGCGGCGGTGGCGGTCGGAGGGCGCAAAAGAGGACCCGCCCCGCGGCCGCCTCGTATGATCGCCGTCGGAGGAATAGAGGATCCCGGGCAGAGGACCGACGATGGACGTTCGAGGTTTTTGTGGTATCCCGTCCCCTCCAAATGTAGTTTGCCCCCTCCCGTCCCCCCTCCCCTGCCTCCCCCCTCCCCCCAGTGTCCCCCCCCGGTCCCCCCCTTCCCTCCCCTCCCTTCCCTCCCCTCCCTTCCCCCCTCCGACCTCCCAGACCCACGGGGGGCTCTGCCCATCGGGGTCGATCCACGGGTAGGGCGTGCGCTCTTGGAGTGAGCACGGTGCGCATCCTAGCTCACCTCCCTCGCCTTTCGCGCTAACGAACGTGACGTTTGACGGGTGATTGCGCTTAGTCTTTTTGGCCTCCTCTCCTCCTCCTCCTCCTCCTCCTCCTCCTCCTCCTCCTCCTCTTCCTCCTCCTCCTCCCTCCTCCTCCTCCTTTTCTTTCTCCTCCTCCTCCGCTTTCTCCTCCTCCGCTTTCTCCTTTTTTTTTTTTTTTTTTTTTTTTTTTTTTTTTTTTTTTTTTTTTTTTTTTTTTTTTTTCCTGCTTTTCTATCAGAAGGCAATTTTCGCGCTTCTGGGTGCACCTGGAGGCCTCCAGAGGGGCCTCTGGGGACCTGCCACGGACAGGAGGCCTCCGAGACCTCCGCGGACAGGACGAAGAGAGGGTGCCGGGGGAAGACATCAACGATACACCGACACCGAACTGGACACGGCTTATCTTGGACCCTGGATCTATATCGGTGTATATGACATCGTCGCTAAGCCAGGAGGGTCTGTACATCGATCCTGGGCCCAGGATCGGCTTGGCCAGGATCAGTGTAAGTGTATAGTTGATGCCCCCCGAGACTGGGGGAAAGCTGTCCTCCCGTGTTATGCCGTGCCCCTATGTTTTCCGCCATTCTCTCGACCTGTGGGGCCTGTGGCGCGGGGCTCTTTGCGTGGGTCGGGTTGAAGAGCCGGTTCTGGGGGTCCAGGGCTGGTTTCCCTCATGACCCCTCATGGGGCGCTTTGTCGTCGTCGTCTTCGGCGTCATCGTCGACGTCGTCGCCGTCGTCGTCGTCGTCGTCGTCGTCGTCATCTTCGTCTTCGTCGTCGTCTTCTTTCCGCTCGCTCCTCATGTATTTCTTTGTCTGGGCTTCTAGGGGCACGTTGCGGGCCCCGCGACTGTTACAAACACAGCCTGGGGCGAATTTTTCTCCAGGGGGAAGGTCTCAAGAGTTCTGGAGGCCCCCGTTGTGAAACATGTGACGTCCGAGGTCTGGGTCTAGGGGGGCGCAATGGAGAAATAATGATTTAGCTCCTTCCTCCTCTTCCCTGCAATGCCCTGCGCCTCCTCTTCCTCCTCCCCGATTTCTTCATCGCGCGCGAAGGGATATGAATCTGGCAGATGAGGCCGAGGAGGAGGAGGAGGAGGAGGAGGAGGAGGAGGAGGAGGAGCAGGAGGAGGAGCAGGAGGAGGAGGAGGAGGAGGAGGAGGAGGAAGAGGAGGAGGAGG
>CAUYUJ010017249.1:825214-837714 GCA_963575745.1 Prorocentrum cordatum | reverse complement strand
ACAACAGCTACTTTTTCTATTACTACGGCTACGGCTAATACTACTACTACTACTACTGCTACTACTACTACTACTACCACCACTACTACAACTACTACGGCTACTAGTACTACTACTACTACTACTACTACTACTACTACTACTACTACTACTGTTAGTATGAATATCACTACCACTACTAGCTTTACATGTATGACTACTATGCTTTCTACGACTACGACTTCGACGACGACTACTACTACGACTACTACTACTCCTGTTACTTCTACCACTACTATTACTTCGGCTACTCCTACTACTACTGCTACTACTTCTACTACCACTACCACTACTACTACTACTACTACTACTACTACTGCTACTTCTACTACTACTAGTTTGACTACCACCATCACAATTGCGACTGCGACTACTACGTGTGTTACTACTACTACGGCAGCGGTGACGAGTACTACGACTCTTGCAACTACTACAATTACTACACTTACTACAAATACAACACCTATTACGACGACGACTACTACTACTACTACGACTACTACTACGACTGCTACTACTACTACTACTACTACTACTACTGCTACTTTTCCTACGACTACTACTACTACTACTTCTACTTCTACTTCTACTACTACTACTACTACTACTACTACTACTACTACTACTACTACTACTACTACTACTACTACTACCACTACTATTGCTACTATTCCTACGACTACGACTACGACTGCTACTACGAGTATCGCTACTACTATTACTACTGCCGAATTCCGTAGCACACGTTGCGGGCACCTTCAGCACCGACTGTTGGGTGCTGTGCCCCGAGTCTTGATTGTGAAGCGTGTTTCGAACAAGTTCGGTCGAGTTGGCCCTAGCGTGTGTCGTGCAGATTGCGTGCTGGATTGTCCAGGACCCCGTTGGCGAAATCCGCCCGACGCCCTCTTGTAGCTGGCCCCTTCCCGTAGCTTCACAACATCAGCATTCACTTCATGTAGCCGTTGGATCTCATGCGGATGTTGTCTGTGTCTCCGCCTCCCAGGGTCCCGCGGGAGGCCTGTCAAGGCGCTTTCTGGGGGCCCTCTGGGGCCTTTTGTTCGGAGCTCATGGCGGGCATCTCGAAGCCTTTGGAGTCATGCGGCTTTGGTTGTTGCCGTCCCATGGGCTTTTTAGGCCGTCATTGATATGCCTCGGGGCCGTTTTGGCTCGTAAACCCTGGCGGCCAGAGTGTGGCCGCCCCCTGAGCATATCACGGGCATGCTACTACGCCTCGGCGTGTCGAGGGCACGGTGGCGGAAAGAGCTGTTGGCCTCTCAGCGAGGGCACGCGGACATGGTCTCCGCTGTTTTTTTTTCGGGGCGCCTTTGCAGAAGGTTGGATCTCTCTCGGCTCCTGCGGTCGCCGCCAACAACGCGGGCGGCGTGCTGGTTTTGTGACCACGTGCGGACCTTCCCCCTGGGGGTCTAACGGATGCTGAGGTATCGGGTACCCCCGCTGGATGGCTGTGGACTCCCTTGAAATTCTGAACCCCAGCTGAGGTTCCAGAAGTCTGGCGTGCAGGGGTCGGCTTCGCGTGTTATTGAATCGCTTCGCTCATTCCGCCGGCCCGTGATATGGCATCGCTGGTTTTTGTTTGTGTGTTCGTTGCCCATGTTGCGCTCTTGGGGGCGGGTGTCGTTCGGACGCGTTGCGTGGGGAGTTTTGATGGTGAAGCAGTTCCCTGGGGGTCGTCTCTCGATGGGGCGAAATAGAGTCGTCGTCAAGATGCTTCTTTGGGGGGCCTCTTGGGGTCTGTTGAGAGGCCGTTCGGGGGCGCCTGGGAGACATGTTTGAAGCCTTCTGGGGCTTCTTTTGGGCCTCCTGGGAGTCTCCTGGGGCCTCTTGGCGACATCTTGGGGCCTCTTGGAGGCCTCTTGGGGCCTCTTTGGGACCTCCTGGGCGCCTTCTGGGACGGAGGGCTCCATTTTTGAGTTCTCGGTATCCCTCCTGAGTCCCTCTTGGGCCCGTCTTGGGGCCTCTTGGTCCGTCTTGGGCGGCACTTGGGCCGTCTTGAGGGCTCTCTTGGGTCGTTTCGGCGCCGTCTTGGGAGCTTCGTGGGCCGTCTTGGAGCGGTCTTGGGGGCCTCTTGGGCCGTCTTGGAGCGTCCGGAAGCCGAAAAAGCCAGAACACAAAAAACATCGAAAAAACCAATGAAAATCAACGATTTTGGCCTCTTGGGGCTCTCTTCGGAGGCCTCTTGGAAGGCTCTTGGGGCGTCTTGGAGGCCTCTTGGGCTGTCTTGGGGGCCTTTTGGGCCGTCTTGGGGTCATCTTCGGCGTCTTCGAGCGCTCTTTGGGCGTCTCGGGGGCCTCTTGGGCAGTCTTGGGGGCCTCTTGGGGCACTCTGAGCGCGCTCTGGGGAGCCTGAGAGGCCGCACCCAGAAGGAAAACCATCTCTGAGTAGACTTGGTCGGGCGGCGGTCGGGCGGCGACCGGGCGTTGGTCGGGGTACTTTTCGCCGGGGGACCCCCAGGGGCCGCCCCGCGCGCGCGAACTAGAAATACTGTTAATACTGTTAACCAGTTACCGGAGATCTTAGCACGCCCTGGCCCGTTGGGCCGGCGAATTGCCTGCTTGTCCCAATCAGGCCCTTGCACCCTTGCGTTTCTGTCACGCTTCTCACCCAGCCCGCGCCATCGAACACATGTTGCAGTCTGGACGCGCCAGGGCCCTGCATCCACCCGCTGCGTCCGTGTGATGTGCGGCGGCTGCAGGCCGGCAGAGTTAGTTCTGAGGCCTGGAGGTTGGCACCAACACCAGTCGGCCACGCGCAGAGGGTGGTAGGGTTAAGTCGGGCCTGTCCCTCTACAGCAGGAATATTCAAGAATAGTCAGACATAGTCTGGGGACGATATGTTGTTTCTTTTTTTGGGGGTATTTTAGGCATTTGTTTTGTCCTGAATCCGCCTGTATGGGGGACACGCCCGACCTAATGGCAGGGGGAGGGGGGAAGGCTTCCCCTCTGCGCGCCGTCAAACCAGTATCGGCCGTCGCCTCCACCGAGGGGCGATGATCCTGATCTTAGCGATGGTGGTAGCAGTTGGGTCTCTTCGGTGGCCGAGAAATTGCCACCAGCACCAGAATCTAGGATCGTCTTCCCGCTGGAGGCCCCCCCCCGTGCTGGTATTGGTGCCAATTTCCAGGCACCAGCTCTTCGCTGCATGCGCACGCCATGCCGCGCAGCGTCCGCCAGGTGGGTGGGCCGAGCGTGCGAGCATCTTTTGTGTCGCCCCGGGAGGCGATGCGGCATGCGGGCGTTGGGGAAAAGATTCGGTGGAGCCGCCTTGGTATCGGCAGCGCCTCGGATCGAGTCCGAGGCTCGGTTGCTGGCCGACGCCGCCGCTGTCTCTTAGTCATCCCCACGACGCGCAGTTAGGGAAAGATGCCCTCGGAGCCCTCGCCGCCACGACGCCTTGATTCGGCTTCGACTCCTCGTCATAACGCACTCTCAAACAGGTCCACGGAGCATAAGTATCAGTATTAGTCGTGCCAGACCAGGAACGGCGAGGTCAGTCCGACGACGGGTTTGCGAGCCGACTCCCTGGGTGTGTTTTCGCCCCGCTAGGTACCGATTGTTCCCAGTCCCGTCTCTCCCATTTTTGCTTTCGCTTGCCTCTGAGTGCTGCGTCCCCTATCTCTTTCAGAGCTTGTTTTTGCGGGGAGTCCCCCGCTCGTATCTGTGCGGCCCCCCCCACGGTGAGGCAGCGCCGCCACTCGACAGTCTTCGGTTCGGGGCCTGGTGCCTGACTGCGGTGCCCGTGCACGAGATTGGAGAGTGGAGGAAGCCGCGTACGCAGCAGCGGAGGCGCAGGCGAGAGCGGGGCCATCGCCCGTGCCGTTCGCAACCTCGCCCTCCCTCCTGCTGGTGCGCGGCGCTGCCCGGGCAGGCTATCCCGCCGCCAACACGACCTGCCGCACGAGATTCGCGACAGGGTTGAATTCGGCTCGCTGCTACTCGCGTGGCGATCCGGGTCTGCGCTTGGCAGCACGCCCTTTCCTTGAGCAGTGCGGGCGTTGGGGGGTCCTCCGTCTCCTCTCCCTTTCCTTCCTCCCACCCTCCCCGCCACCCTCCCCTTTCTCCCCCTCCACACTTACTCAATATGAATACACTCTCCTCCTTCCCCTGATGGCGTGCGGAAGATGGCGGGCACCCCTCCGCGTATTGTTTTTTTACACAGGATTTCCCAGAATTGGGTTTTCGCTTGGTTTTTTTTCAAAGTGCTGCTCTCGCTGAGGCGCTGGCGTCATTTTCGGGCTTCCGCTCGTTCCGAATCGTGCTCCCGCTGCAGCGTGGGCCTCATTTTCGGATCGGTGTTTTGCCTCCGTCGTTCAGGATGGCGTTCTCGCCCCAGCGCGGGCCTCTTTCTCGCGCGCCCATCCGCCCGCCACCACCGCACCGCGCCCCGCCCCGCCCACCGCCACTTCCACCCACCAACGCACGCACGCACGCACGCACGCGCACCGCGCACCACCACCCCACTACCCCCCCACCCACCACCACCACGCTACACCGCGTCACACCACATCACACGCGCGCGCACACAGACACACACGCACGCACACACACACACACGCACACACACACACACACGCACACACACCACCACCACCACCGCCACCACCACCACCGCCATCACGCACGCACGCACCTGGCCCACCACCACACCACCACACCACAGCACACGCGCCGCACACAGACACACACACGCCCACCACCACCACCACCACCACCACCACCACCACCACCACCACCACCACCACCACCACACCACCACCCACCAACCACCACACAACCACAACCACAACCACAACCACGCACACACGCACGCACGCACGCACGCGCACCACCACCCACTACGCACGCGCGCGCGGAGCCACAGGTCCGCTACGACACGCGTCCGCGGATAGAGAAAATCAGCGCCATGGTAAGGGATGGGAGGGAGGGGTAGGACGTCAGATATGACGCGAGCGCACATAGCTTGTCCCCCCCCTCTCCCCCTCCCTTCCCCCTCCCTTCCCCCTCCCCTTTCTTCCCCCCCTTTTCGTCCTCCCCGTCCTCCCACTCCTCCCCCCCTCCTTGGGGCTCGCTTGGTTTCTAAATGCCTGGATCTGGCCAGCGCGCTTGTTCTGGTGGCCGCATGGTCTTCCGCGGGTTCCTCCTGATTTTTGTGGTGGGTCGCCGCATTTCTCTCTTGCGGGCGCTTGGCTTGCTACGGGCTCCTATCGGTTCCTATGGCTTCGCTTGGATTGCTGCGGGATCTGATGTAAAGAAACACATAGGAACCCAGGCGGCCACCAGAAAATTGCGGCGAGCAGTGCCGGTTGGGGGAGGGTAAGCTGCTTGAATCCATAGGAGGCCATGGGAACCCATCTGCACGCACTGGAAAGTGCAAGGAACAGACCCAGATCTTTGGAGCCCAGGTAAGCGCCCCTCAGTGCAAGCGCTGCTTTGGGAAAGTATCTCGCCCGAGCGCCTCGCGACAAACTCGGATTCATAAAGGTGAAGCTGAGTCATACTCCCCGCGCCCCCCTCCTCACTTCTCAGCTGCGTGCGTGCCGTATGCCCGTTACCGTCTTGGTCTCAAGGGCGGGGCCGCTGGTTGCCTCGGGACCATGGCGCTCGAGCCGATTGAAGAAGAGGAGGGAAGGGGGCGGGAACTAACCAGCGGGCAGGTCAACACGGGCGCCGACGAGGCGAAGGCAGGCAAGACGGGAGAGAGGGGCGAGGACGGTCTTGTGGCAGGTCTGCCTGCCGACCCCCGCGGTGTTCTGCCGATCGGCAGGGTCCACCTGCCCTCAGTGGGCAGGCTGACACTCACGCCGGACACTTGCGGACCAGATCTGCCGACTGCCTCGACGATCGCGTGGCTCGATGCCAGCGCTGGCCGTGCGCACTATGTCGGTCCGTGCTCTTTCGACGGAGCCGCTCTGGTAACCACGCAGCCGGAGGCGGGGGATCTTCGGCGGCGACGACAAGGGCGAATGGCCCAGGGGCGGGCACTGCACGTGTTCGCCTGAGAGGCTCGCCGAAGGCATGGGTCATCGGTACCCCTGGGCACATGTATTGCTCTCCCCTGGGCTATTGGTACCCCTGGGTGCATGTATTGCTCAAATCCGAGATCGAGCTGGACTTCTGATCGGGCCTCGTTCTTCCTCTCTCCTAGTGCGCCGCACCCGCAGCACCCCCAGACGGTGCCCACATGCGGGCGTGCCCGTTCGTTGTTCGTTCGCTGGGCTATTCGCCCCCCCGTCGTCGGCCCCGAGATTTGTCCATGACCACCGCCCGGGGAGTCGCTCCTCGGGGACCTCGGCAGGCGAGGGGCACGGACGCGTACAGTCGGGGCCCTGAAGAAGGAACCCTTTTCGTTGGGGAGGGGCTCCGCGTTCCTTAAGTGTTTCGCAGCTTGCCTCAGGATTTCTTCAGGTTTTGGATACGAAATCGAAGTTCAACTTATGGACAAAAAGAGGCCTCGTTCCTTATTTGGGGTTCCTTAGGTCAAGACCCTGACTGTATGCTGGCCCCTGGGGGCGCCGGGCGGCGAGCGGCGTCTCCTGGGCCACCGCCTGCCGAAGCCTCCGCAGATCGAGCCCCGGGGCGATGGTCTTGACAGCCCCCGCCCCGCGCGCACGAGCTCGTTGCGCCTCTGCTCCGGCGGCGCGCGGAGCCGGGGATCGCGATGCGCGGGGGGCCCTCTCGGAGAGGCCGCGGGGCTCCTCGGAGCCCCTCCTGCGCCCTTCGAGAGGCCTCGGGAGCCTCCCCCTGGCCCTTCGCAGGGAGCCCCCCCCCCCCCTGGCCTTCGCTCGGGCGGCGCGCCTGGAGGGCGAGAAGGGGCGGGGCCGTCCCCTTCCCAGAAGGCTCGGAAGGCCTCTGTCCTGCTGAGAAGTTCTCGGGGGCTTCCCCGAAGACGCACACAGCTTGTCAGAAGGCCGACGGGCTTCTGAGAAGTCCCGCCGTCTTCGGAGAGGGCCCGCCCCTTCTCACTTTCCCCCCGGGGCGCGCCGCCGGTTCTCAGAAGGCATGGCCCCCTCCAGCCGCGCCCCGTTTTTGGGGCGCCGCAGTCGGGTTCTGGATGCTTAGGTGTGTTCCTCCTCCAGTGGCAGCGGCCTTTTGTCTGAGGCGGCTCGTGTGGGCAGACCCCCACCGCCGCGCTGTTGGAACCATCCGGCCCGCGGCCAAAAAGTGGGAGTAGCAATGTCATGAGGCAGTGATGGAAATCACCTGGAAAGTGGGACCATGGCCAGGTGGGTCGATGGGAATCCAAGTGCAGCCGAGTGCGGGAAAGAAAGCCTGCACGCTGCGCGCGTTCCACCGCTCGCCGCGCTTCTTTTCGGCCAGGCCAAGGATGGCCCGATCCATGTCTCAATGGCATTTATTGTCTGGTCGGCTGGTCCAGTATGACATACAAGGCCGTGGTACGTCTCGAGGGATCTCGATCGCTCCCTCTTCCCATCCTTCCCCTCTAACAGGTACCTGGCATGGGCATTACAAGATTGCGTCCGAGCGCCCTCCGCATTATTTGATGCATATTATCTTTATGTCTACACCACTTATGCTGGCCTCCAGCCAGTGCCGCCGATCCGGGGCTCTCCGGATGATGATGATGATGATGATGATGATGATGATGATGATGATGATGATGATGATGATGATGATGATGATGTTGATGATGATGACGATGATGATGATTCTGATGATGATGATGATGATGATGATGATGATGATGATGATGATGCTGCTGCTGATGATGATGACGATGATGATGCTGATGATGCTGATGATGATGATGATGATGATGATGATGATGATGATGATGATGATGATGATGATGACGGGCCTCCTGGAGGCTTTCTGGGGCCTCCTGGGGGCTTCTTTGGGGCCTCTGGGCCCCCCCGCCCCCGAGCATCAAATGCGTCGGGAATGGCGCCCCCCCCCCCCCCCCCTTCCAGAGCCTCCTGGGGGCTTCTTGGGCCCCCCCCCCTGCCCCCAAGCACAAAATGCGTCGGGAATGGCGTCCCCCCTCCTGCAGAGCGAGGCTTGAGGGAGCTCAAATCCACGCTCTCAGAAACTCACACGCCAGATCGGCGGACATATATATATATATATACACACAGATATGTATACATATATATATGTATATGCACATCTATATATATATATATATATATATATATATTCATCTCTCTCTCTCTTTGTCTGTACTCTATTGATTAGCGTTTTGTTAAGTGTTACGTTGAACTTGAGACGCCTTTGGCAATATTTGCTCAATTAGATGTATACATAGAAACATGTTTATATATATGTGTGTATACGCATATTTTATATGTATATGCAAGTGGCTTGCGCCATTCCGCCGATCGATCGTGGAAGTTATCTAATGGCCTTCGGCCCAACCTGATCGGACAAGAACGGGAAGCGCCGATGGTGTCAATTGGGCTCGCAGAGGGAAAAGACAACATGGACGATTGCGACGACAAGGCGGCGTATGACGAGGAATGGCAGCACGGATGACGCGGAGGGCAGCGAGGGGAGCAGGAGGACAACACAACGAACTTTCCTCCTTAACAAAACACAAGCCTCGTAGGGGGCGTTTTGGAGCCTCCTGGGGACTCTATTGGGCCTCTTGGGGGCAGTTTTTTGCCTTCTTTTGTGCCTCTTGGGGCCTGGGGGCCTCTTGTGGCGGAAGGCTCGAATTGTCGATTCGTGTTCCCCCCCTTTGGCCCTCCTCCTTGGGACCGTCTTGGTGCCCTCTTGGGCCGTCTTGGGGCCCTCTTGCGGGCCTCTTGGGCCATCTTGGGGCAATCTTGGAGTCCTCTTGGGCCAACGTGGGACGTCGGAAGCTCGAAATGGCGACAACCCCACAAACAATGACAAACACACATTGTAAATCATTTAGTTTTGCCTCTCGGGGCCCTCTTGGGAGGGCTCTGGAGTCTCTCTTGGGCATATCGAAGGCTTCTTGGGCGGTCTTGAAACGCTCTTGGGTCGTCTTGGGGCCCTCTTGTGTCTCTCTGGTGCCGTCTGTGGGGTGCTTGGGGTGATCTGTCGCTGTCTTGGAGGCCTCTTGGGCTGTCTTGAGCTCGAAACGGCAATGTTTCCGTGAACCTGATCGGACAAGAACGGGAAGCGCCGCTGTAGTCCAATGGGCTTAGTGGGCACAAGGACGAGGACGATATGAAAGAGGGCGAGTACGAGGAGGAATGCGGAGGACGATGACGACGACGACGGAGGACAGTATGAGGTAATTGTACAAGGACGATGAATCAAGAGAGGGTCCTGGTGACCCTATCGGGCTACCCTGGGGGCTCCTGGCGCCGCGCGGGGTTGTCTTGGGGCCTGTTGGGGGTTCTTTGGGGGGCTCCTGGGTCCTCTTGTGGGCTTCCCCCTGGGACGCCCCCCCGGGACTCCCTCGGCGAAACCCCCCGCACTCCCCCCGGGGGACCCCCCCCTCACGGGGGAGGGATCAAAGGAAAGGGGTTTCCCTTCGACTCGATTGCGAAATCGCTAGATCTCTCTGTCGCTGACAGGCTTGAGGAGGGGGGCGCAGGGAAATGGGGTGACGGCGACGACGACTGACGGAGACGGCGACTCGAACAGACGAGCCCCTCACGCGCCGACAGGGTCGGCTGTTTTATGTGTTTTGTCCATCGTAGCGTCGTCGATGATTCATGATGCTGGCCTTGCAGGAGGAGGGTGAGGAGGTGGATTAGGAGGAGGAGGAGGAGGAGGAGGAGGAGGAGGAGGAGGAGCCGATGGTTGGCCTCATTTCATGATCGAAGTTTTAGCTCTCGTCTTTCAGGACGACGCTCTCGCCCCAGCGCAGGCGACAATTCTGGGTCCGAGTCCTTTCTCGTCGTTGTCGTCCCGGTCCGTTCCCCTCCGCCTTCACCGGGTCCCGCTCCTCCTGCTCCTTCTGCTGCTTTTCCTCCTCGTCCTCCTCCCCCCTCCTCATCCTCATCCTCTTCCTCCTGCTCATCCTCTTGCTCATCCGCCAGTTCCTCCTCTTCCTCCTCCTTCCGTAGCCATTTTGGCTCAAGCCATTTTGGCTCTGGCCTTTCCGTAGGCCCCCTGCTCCTGGACCCTGTCCCTCGGCGCACCCTGCGACCCCAATCCTGCGGGGCAACGCGGCGGGCGTTAGGGATGGGGGGGAGCAGGGCTTTTGGCTCACGAGACATGGCACGGGATGGCGCGGAGTGCGCGCCAAAGCGGCGTTCTGCAGAGGAGCGCAAGGCAGCAAGAGAGTGGGCGCGGCGTTCTACGGACCGAGCGGTCCTGAAGCTCTCGCAGGAGGTACGGCGCCTCCGCGGGCTTGTGTCCGTGGCGGAGGAGGCGCTTGACGCAGTCGCGGGGTGCAGCGAGGTGGCCCAGCGCATGCGGGCGGTTTTGCCCGTGCTGCAGGCCAAACTGGAGGGCCGCGCGCCCACATGGCTGGAGGTGTTGCGGCGGAATGTCGCCATGCACGCCGATGCCAGCGACATTGACGTCTCCATTGCGGGTGCCGCCGCATTGCGCAAGGCCCAGCACGGGCAACGGCTCGAGGTTCGGATCACGCAGGAGATGGAGACGCCCGAGGTCAAGGAGTCGGTCCTATCCGCTGCTGCCGAGCCCTTTGTGCCCTGCGCGTACTTCGAGTGCGACTTTCACGACGGCGACTTCCCCGTTCAGGCCCCTTGGGACAGTCGGTTGGGCTCCTGGACGACACTGTGGTCGTCCCTTCGGATCTCACCGCGGGGCTCTGGGAAGTGTTCGAGCCGTTGCCGCAGGAGCAGGTCGCGGCCGATGGCTCCGAGAAGTTGAGAGAGGAGCCCGTGCTGGAGCTTATGGCGTTACCTCAGGAGCAGGTCTTTCCAGCACTAACGGGTCAGGAGATGGCCCATTCGGGTGTTGATTCAATTTCTGCCATTCCAGAGCAGTTGGGTCTGACGGAGGCCCATGTTGGTTCTGATGTTGCCGCTTCTACTGCAAAGTTCGACCCCGACTTGTGTTCAGGAGTGGATAAACCATCGACGAGGTCAGGCACCCCGAGGACACGACACGGAGGACCTTGAGTCGCTCTCCGTGGTGCAGCGGCGCCTGGCCAATCTCGTGATCGAGTCGTGGAGGCGTGCGAAGGACATCCTCGACTCGCTGCGCGCTGGACGGTGCCCTATCTGTTTGGTTTCGGACCTCCGCCTTCGGAGCGCACCGAGGGGCGGTGTCGCGTGCGAGCTGTGCCACGACAGCATCCATCACACCGACAAGATGGTCCGTTGCGAAGGCTGCCAGGGCGCCGTTCACAGGGCGTGTTTGCAAGAGCAGCTGGACCGTTAGGTCCCCTGGGGAGTGCTGGCGGCGCACGGCGGGCTTCTCGTGCTCGCGGCGGTGGCGCTGCTTCTTCTCCTCGTGGTTCGCTAGGTTCGGGGTTCCCCTTGAAACCCCCTCCGCCTTGCGGCGGTGCCTCGGCCGAGCACTCACCGCTGGCGCGCCGTGGGGGCGGCTGCCGTCACCTTGGAGGGAGCCCAGGAGTGTTGGGACGGCCGCCGTGTGGCCGCGCTCACATGCCACCCCGTGGATATCAGCGAATTCCAGCGAATTCCTCCTCCTCTTCTTCTGCCTCCTCCCCAAATGTGCACAGCTCCCCTTGTCGGATTGCGCACGCATAGCACAATGAGCTCCTTGTGGGTGTCCCAGGTCCGCTGTGACACCCATCGGCGGATGGAGAAAACGTCAGCGCAATGGCTCGGAGGGGTAGGATGTCAGGTGTGGCGCGGATAGGGACAACGTCAGCGCAATGGGAAAGGACAGGTGGTGGTGGGGGGCATGTCACGTATGGCGCGGGCGCGCCCAGCTTGCCCCCGTTCCGTTTTTTCCTCCCTCCCCTCCACCCCTGCCCTTCCTCTCCCCTTCCCCCTTTCCCCTTCCCCCTCCCCTCTCCCTTTCCCGCGCCCTTCGCACCCTTCGTCGTCGTCGTCGTCGTCGTCGTCGCAGGACTCCGCCGCGGGAGCGCGGAGGAGGCGGGCGCGCGCGCGCCGCCCCAGCCTGAGCGAGGGAGGGGGGAGGAAAAGGGGGGGAGGAGGGCGGAGGGTTGATTCAGACACAATCTGCAAAAACACTTGAGTGCGGGTCTCTGGGATTTTCCCTGTGCCCGCCATCCACTGTCGGCGCATCAGGCGCCGCCCCTGGCGCGCTCCGCGCGCCAGGGAGGGGGGATCCAGCGTAGATCCACGGACATTGAACTTCTCTCTTGTTGCCAAGAAGGAATGATGAGGCGGGAGGAGGGAGGATGAGGCTCTCCTCCTCCTCCTCCTCCTCATCCTCGTCCTCGTCCTCGTCCTCGTCCTCGTCCTCATCCTCATCCTCATCCTCCTCGCCCCCCGCGTGGAAGCCCGAGACAGAGAGGCTTGACCGCTGCTTCACCGCTCCACTGCTTCGGCCAAGAGGTCCGCACGGGCGCGCAGGCGGGCCCCGCGTCCGAATGGCAGGGGC